>JAFISD010000328.1:0-25921 GCA_022560085.1 Helminthosporium solani | reverse complement strand
ATAATATATTTAATAGATATCTACTAGTATTATTAATATAGGTAATAGTTAAGGTAATAGATAGATAGTATTATAGGCTTATAGCTAACACTAATAGTAATAGCATAACTAACAACTCTAAAAGAATAAAAGAGGAGTAGTAGTAAGGTTACTATATTAATATAAATATAATATTAATATACCTAGGCTTATAACCTATAAAAGGAAGATATTTATATTGTACTAAGGAGTGTTAAAGGAAGCCCCTAAGAGGCTTAGACTAATATCTACTCTAGTATATGACGTCATGATTGATCCATTACTCGGCAGGTGCCGCTCAACAATATCTAATATGGCTAAACTCATTCCATAACCATCGTATCCTGTCAGACCTCAAAGTTGACTATATATCTGCCCTAAGATAGAGGCATTATGTATTCACATTTTGCCTCAGAACAGTCCTTAAATATCCCTGCGTTATCCTACATCACCAAAACTCCTTAATCCCCCTCCCTTCTTCTTCAACACGTCTACATACCTTCTATCATGTGAGACCCATCCCACTTAGACATTGCCAACCAACCACCTTCTCCACCACAGCCTACCAAACCCACCTCTCACCTCTACACAAATCCCAAATAAGCACCCCGTTGCCCGGCTAAAATCTACACTCCATCTCCCGCCCATCCAGAAAATTTAACTCCCACATTGCCCAAAAGGGTAATTGTTCCTCGGCCCTCGCTAACATGCATTTCACCCGCTGCCGCACACATATCCACACGTACATGGATCTACATGTACAATAACGTCAGGAACTACCCCTACGCCGCTACCACCCCACTGCAACATGAAAGGTATAAGTGAGTAGCCGCTTTGTTTATTGCGCGTGGGATGGTATGTTTAGTTGGGTGGTGTGTTGGAGTGGTTTACTTTGTAGTGGTGCGTGGCTTGTGTTGATTCTGATTTTTGATTTAATGTGTGTGATGATTTATTTTTTGCTATGTTTTTGGTAGATAGTTGGTTATGAGCATGTTTGGATGCTTGGGTATTTGGGCCTTTTGGGTTTTTGGATGGGTGGTTAGGTGCGGGATCTTTTTTTTTTTTGTATTTGATTGAGTATTTATTAATGGAGTGAAGTGACGTGGGAGTGCCATGTTGTTCTCTTTTTATTCTTTCTTATTCTATTCCCTTTTGTTAATGTGACGTGCAGGGTGTCGTATGTGTGTTGTGTGGAGAGAGGTGAGTGTATTTGGAATTAGAAGGGAAGGTTGGTAGATGGATGGATGGGTAGGTAAGTCTATACCTATCTTTATATATACATTGCATCGACTACAGAGTATAATCCATACAATTCTAACCATATTAATCGCGCTTATATTATAAGACCTGTAGTTATTTTCCCATCTCCCTTGGTTACTGGACTTGTAGCTGGGTTTATGGGTGATTTGCTTTTTTTCGTGGTAGGACTTTTCATTCTTTTTGATTTATATGGGGGTTAGGTATTAGTCTTGGAGTTTCTGTTTCTATTAGTACCAGTGCCGTTTTATTCATCTATTTGAATGGTGCGGCGGGTAGTGACGGTGGTGGTGATGATGATGTGGAGAGTTTGAATTTGACTTTGAATTACTACCATCACCACCAACACTCAACACCCAACAACACCCACCTGACACCCGACCTCAAACTCCATTCTACCTCTCGACATGTCAACAGCACAACCACCCCTGGCATGGCTGCCAACCTACTCCTAGACGAAACTCTTCCCTGTGATTAATCTAAGGGAAGCTTCTTCCTCTCCAAGAATAGCAACTACACTGAGAGAGATAAGTGGGGAGAAAGAAGGAGATTGTGAAGAGGGAATCATTGGATGTAGTATAATTTATCTTGATGATATTCCTAGAGAATTGGTCAGTCAAGGGTTCTTCCTGGTGGTTAGGAGGGGAGGATACAACTATCAACATCCAAGCAACGAATTAGAGAAAAAAAGGGTAGGAAGAAGAAGAAGAGCATAAAAGGATATAGGAAAACACATATCATTAAAGAAAATTCTTATCCTCAACTTTAACCTTGACGACTGGTTTGCCTGTGTGGCGTTGTGATGTGTTGAGTGGGAATCTAGAGGCTAGGGGATAGGGGATCGAGGTCGCAAGTATAGATCTTATGAAGCGGGGGAGCAGTGAGGAAGAGGGGGAATGGATATAGAATGGATACAGAATCGAGATAGTGAGATGCGAGAAGACTAAGAAGAATACGAAGAAGAAAGATTGGTCAAAAGAGGGAGGATGATTATGGGGGTGAGAAGTATATTTCCTACCTACCCACCACCCCTTGTGTGAGTATGAGGAAATCATGCTTCATGACGACACTATTCGCATATTCATGCACATACACAAGCTGGGCAAAAGGGATGGTAGGAAAATCCTATTTGAAAAATTACATCACACATCACACGTTATAAGTTTCTACACATCACTCTCCTCAAATGCTTTGTTCTAGGGACATAAAAGCTGAATTCAAAGATTGCCTATATTCCCGTTTCCAATCCTTCCTATTCCCATCCCCATCCCATCCCATCCCATCGCATTGCATCATCCATCGCATCACCCATCCATCCATCCATCTAATCCAATGAGCGTGTGAATAATGTCCGTCAAAGAAACCCGTCGTTTCCAAGCCAAAAAGAAAAAACCCAGCAAAACCCCAAAAAGATTCCGCCATCGTAAAATATGCACAGGAAAGAAAGAGAGATTCGTTGGAAGGGTGGGGGGGGGCATCTAGATTCGTAAAAATGGCGGGTATAACATAACGAATGATCGCCGTGCGCAATAAAAGGTAGAGCAAAGTCATTGTACCTAAGTACGGATGACAACACCTTGCCTCCTGGTGCTCTTCTGCTCGTAAACATACTCGTCCTCGGACGAGCACTCCTCGGAGTCGTCGCTGTATCCGCACCTCACACCACCACAGTCAAGCTTGACGCGGTCGCCTGCCCTCGTGATGCCATAGCGTTCGCAGGTGCAGCAGCTGCTGGAAGAGCTGACGCTGCTGGGGCTGCTAGAGTTGGTGGATCGCGAAGTAAGAGATGGCACATCAGAGTCCTCGTCAGAGTCAAAGTAGCTGTCGTCGTCTGAGGTGATGGAGGAAGCGGGGCTGATGGTTTGGCGGGCAAAGCGGGAGGAGAGGGCCTCGAGGGTAGCTTTGTCGTATTGGGTGTTGATGACCTGGCGGGTTTGGTGGGGGCGTTCGGGCCTTGGGGCGACGATCTTGGAGGGGGAGACGGAGCGGCCCTTTGGGATGGAGGAGGAGGAGGTGCGGCGTTCTTGGCGGTTGGAGGTGGAGCGGGAGCTAGAGTGGGAGGAGGACTTGCCGGATTTGCTGGGGATGTCGAGGATGTTGAGTTTGCGGCCGGTGGTAGGTTCAGTGGTGTGGTCTTTGGCGGGGTCGTGGCTGACGTGGTAGCCGTCGATGATGTACTGGTTCAATGTTAGTGCGTCGCGGTGAAGGTGGGAATGTTGTTTACGTACGTAGTACCAGTAGCGCTGTCCCTGCTTCAACATGTTCCCCTGGAACTTGAAGCTGCCTAGCCATCCACCGCTCTTCTTGGAGTCCTTGGAAAGCGGAAGCTGTCCGGCGTAGTTGTCCCATGAGCCGAGGAGGTGCACTGTCTTGCAGCCGCTGCTGGTGCGGAGCGAAAAGTTGAGTTGAATAGCTGCCATTTCGAAATAGAGATCCGACTCTTTCTTTCAAGTACAAAAATTAAGATGCAGAAAATTTCTTTTCCGTGTTATTGGAGGGAGTGTGTCCAGGCCAAGCTAATGGATAGACGTCGAGTCGTGTAATGGGTAATTGCTGATTAAAGCAGTACCCGAACAAAAAGCGTGAGATTGAAAAAAGCTAGGTTGCGCGAATTGCCGTGTAGTGGTGAAGTTCGTGTGGTGGCAGATGCTGAATTGTCGTCTTGAGCAAGTAGAGCTGTGTATTACGTTGGAGATGTGGACCGGCCACAAAAAAGAATTGAAAATGGATGCAAAAATGAACTTCTCAAGTGAGAAGATCGTATTATGGTTAAATGGGGTGTCGGAGGCGGTAGGTAAGTGTAATAATTAAAATGGCACCAGGCCTAGAGTCGAGTATGTAGAGGGGGAAGAAAGAAGAGAAGGGTAAAAAAAAGGGTACAAGAAAACGACCACAACAACTCAATGATTCACACGCTTGCTGAAGAGAAAGAAAGAAAGGCCAAAGCGAGCGGACCTGAGGCCTTTATCTATCGCGCAGGGTGGCCACAGGCTGGGTTGCATTGCGAGCTGGGCTTACCGGTCGACATATTGGCTGCACCACTCACGCATGGTTCGGGAGACCGACAGGACGCTCACTGATTGCATGTGCAGCACAGCTAGGGCAGCTTGGCAGGGAGGAGGCAGGGAGGCACAGAGGCTGGTGTGGATTGCAGTCTATCGAAAGCTCTCCAGCGCTTGTTCGCGATGCGGGAGTGGTGGAGAGGTTGGCTGGTGTAGCCTGGCGCATGCTTTCTGCCGTCTGATTGGCCCAAAGCGGCGGGGGAGGTGGAAGTGGAGCTTATGGAAGCACGGTCCACCAGTGAAAACAAGCAGCCAATCGCATCACATGTTGGCGCAAGTTCTGTGATTGTCTCTCCAAGAGCTGCATTTTGCTTCCGTCACACTGCAGAAACGAGTGTCGACCTATACCTCGCACCATGTATTTCGTACAAAGGTGGTGCTATTATGCGTCTTGCATATGCCCTGCTCCCTGCCGCTTTCGTCTCTTTTTGCAGCATATAGCGGGCTGCCCAGCGTAGGCTGACGAACACGACCAATAATGCCATGGGATCCATAGTCATCTGGCCACAAAATGATCCTGAAGTGGGACTCGGCGGTTAATAGTGCTGCTCTTGTGGCGTACGTCGTGCAACTACCAGCTGCGTTCGAAAGAGGTGTTGATATCTACCGCAAGTATTACGAAGTACGTCTATCGCAACGTGACCGATAGTCCCGATGATATGCAGCGAGCTGCATGATCCACGAGGAAGAGGGTGGTCGGGAGGAGGACGGGAGTACCGTGTATCGTACATGTCCCTTCACGGACGGGAGAGGCACAGCGCTTCTAGCTAGGTTCATGGCCATTCGAGTTCCGACTTTGCGAAGTTGTGTCCTAAGCACACAGTACGAGTGGACACCGATGACCGACCCTCGGGCCTCTGCAATATCGGAGCAGCAATGGCAGAAGCCGGGCCCATATTACCTGTTACTCAGCATCCAAGGCATGTGTACACGGGAAGCAGCCGTTCCTTGTACAGCGAGCATGATTCGTCGCCCACAACGAGCCCTCCAGCCCCCAATACCACAGCAGCTTGTACAGAGTGGAGAAGCATCCAAGGCATCCAAGAGATCCCATACTTACGCGCCACACCCCCGGCCACTGTTCATGCATCCTCCCATCACACATTGCCGAATCAAGAAACATCTTCTGCCATGCTCTCACCAAACGCCGCTGAAAAAGCAAGAAGACGTTGCTGCCTTGGACAGACCGGATCGAATGATTAGATTCTACTAAGACAATGCGCTCCATCGTGGATCGTCAACATATCCACATTAACCAAGCTTTCTCGTGCATCGTACAACAAAGATGGTGTGGCGGTCAGCTCGAGCATGGCTACCTCGTGAGCAGGAGGTTATCCAGCTCCTCCGGTGTCAATGTGCTCTGTCTCCGCTTTGGTCGACCGCCCACTCGTATCTTCTTTGGCGAGCTTCGGCTGGGTCGCCGCCGTCTCTCACCCTCCCCACCCTCTTCTTCTTTTTGCTTAGACTCGGTGGTCTTGCGGTTCAATCCTTCCACAATAGCGGCTGCCTCCGCCTCCGCTTGGGCTGCCTTGAGTTTGTCCTGCACTGTCAGCTTCGGTGATGGCTCATCAGGATGAGCATGTGGACTGGATAGTCGCTTTTTTGCCTGCAGGTCGTCGTCAGATTCGAGAGCGGGGTGCAAATGTTGAAAATGTTGACTTGTAGGAGAGGAAGAAAAAGTGACCTTGCTCGCCAGTCTGATGATCTGGTCGGCAATGTTGTCGCAACGTACATGTCGAGGAGTGCGGTCGTCCCGAGTGGTGAGTCGGGACGTGCAATCTCCTGAAGCTGGTGCTGTGCGTATGGACTTGTCCACATCCACCAAGTCTAGGCCTGATGTCTCTGCATTCTCACCCTCGATTTCCGAGGGCGTGTTAGGAATCGAAGCCGAGAAAGCTACCTTGCGTGGCGATCTCATGACAGGCTTGGTGTTCCCATGGCCCTCTCTAAGCGCCGGCGGATCTGGCTGCAGCTTCAACTTGAATATGTCTGAGCCGATCGCCTTTTTCGGGACATCGTCTACCTCTGGTGAAGGGGGATCTCGTAGCTCCTCCTCCTCTTCCAACTCCTCCTCGAACACTGAGCTTGCTTCCTCGTCGTACTGTTCTTCTTCGAGGACGGAAATGTCTTCGCTGTTTACCGTCTGCAGCCCAAGGCCGAGGCCCAGACCCATCTTGAGCTCATCGAGATTGATGGTATCGCCGCCGTTGGCCATGCGGCTTCTCCACGTCTCCATCAGAGCGAACGCTTCCCTCAAACGAAGCTCCATCTTCTCCCATCCTGCGCGCAGTCGGAGTATCTCTTCCTCGCGCGATTCGACCTCATCAAGCGATACAAAGTTCGGGTTAGTGAGGAGGTTCTTCAAGTTGTCCAACACGGTGCCTAGGTCGTTTGCCAGCATTTCGTAGCTGGTTGGGAGGGCTTGCATTATGCTTTGCCGTGTATCTTCACACTCCTCCCCGATTGTCGATAGATCCCCTTCGTTGCTCTGCCTCTGTCCCTCGGGCATACCTTGCAACTCCTTCAGCGTGGTGATGGTTGTGCGCACGAGCCCGATCAAATTGTCGTTTTCGTCGCTCAAACTCTGACTCAGCTGTGTAAGAAACTCGGTTGTTTCCTGCTTGAGGTTGTATTCTGGGTCGTCGACGTCTGGACCATCATCCCTCGCACTGACTGCCATTCCGCCTAATCCCGTTACGCCAGGATTGATCGTGATGCTTGCGCCCACCATACCAGTCTTGTTTCCTCGCTGCTGGCTCGTCAAATGACTCTTCAGCTTCTGTATCTGCACATCGCGCTTCCGCACGTCGTTGGTGCAGCTCGTCCGCACTTGCTGGACCGTCGTTTTCAAGCGCACCATGTCCTCGCGCAAACTTCGGGCTGTCGACTCGGCGGTACGGAGGGCAGCACGTGCAGAGCGCTCCTGTGACTGGGCGAGGGAGAGCTGGCGGGAGAGGTCCTCGTTGCGGGTCTGAAGCTTCTCAATGGCGAGCGTCTGTCGGGTTGCGTCTGCGCGGGTGGTGCGGAGGGTTCCTGCAATGGCTTCCCGGTGTTCTTGGTCGCGCTGTCCCTATTAGTATCGATGGCCGTCACAATCGTGTTTTCTCGGCATACGTCGCGCTTCAATATCAGGTCGTGCACCAGGTTGATGATTTGGGCCATGGTGACTTCTTTTCCGCCCTCTCCGCGCGATGGATGCGCAAAGTGTATGGGATTGCCATCGCGCAATAAGCCGCGTGCGAGCAGCAAGTTGTTGATGTATGCCGACGCCGTCTTCAGATTATACGAATCCATTGTGACCGGCGCTGTTCTTTGGTTTGGCGTTACAGAAGAGAAGTGGGTGGTAGCATGGAAACAACATCGTAAACAAACGCTAGTCGAAATGCGGTCTAGCGTTCATTCCATTCCGAATATGCCCCATGGACCCACAAAACTCCAACGTGTCTCCCCGATGTCTCTTTGCTGCGGATGAAGGAATCTAAAAAAAGAAACTAAGATTCGGAATTTGTCTACAATCGGATGAATATTACAACAGGTGCTATCTACTACAGCACACCATTCATCTCTCACGGTGGTGTCCCAAGCGAGATTCTCGTCACCGGGAAATGCCATTCTTCCTTTCTCACATACAATTTCCCATCAGCAAACTTCGTTACATTCGCCTCAGGCCCATCTTCTTTCCAGCTCCAATTCTGCGATCCCGATCCCGTCACATACGACGTCCTATCGCTCATCAGCCTCATCCTTACCCGGCGACTATCAAACATGGACAACTCACTCATTAGCCCACCACCCTCGTCGAACGGTCAACCCCCTTTCTCCATAGCTATAACTAAATCCGAGCTCAATCTTCTCGCAGATGTCGTACAGTGCGCTGATGGCGTGGAGGTTGAAGAACGTATTGGGCACCACGCAGTTGGTTTCTGCTTCAAAGCCTGGTCGGGTGTCCGACACATTGAAGGTGAGGTTCGACTTTGCGCCGTCGACGTATGGATCGGCTTCGAAAGCAGTGAAATCGGTCACCCTGAACACGACATCGGGTGCCTCCCGGACGGGCAAGGAGATAGCGGAAGCAGTAGCTGTTGCGAGAACGAATTTCGTTAGCGTGGAGAAGTGCATTGCGAAGACTCCTGGCCTGTTTGAACGTCTTTCCGTAGAAGTATATTTAAATAGTCTAGGCATATGTGGGGTCGTGGTTGCATGTGGGGAGATCGTAACGATTTCATTTACATGTACCCGGTAAGTATATATAGTTATCAGTTCGCTAACTCCGTTGTCGATATTAGATTACCAATTACCCTTGAAGAGCGAGTAAATAAGAAAGTCATAAACCAAACACAGGGTAATTACAAACATATCATAGAACCGATGTCGAAATACACTTTTGTAGGAGGAAATGGAGCTCTGGAACCAAAGGTCGGGTGATCTATTGAGGCGGATCACTGGCGCTGTAAGAGCGTCAGATCAGATGAGACTATATAAAAAGGAAACGGAGAAAAGAGCCTCCGAGCTGGGCGAGAGGACTAAGCTGAGCTCAGTGCGCTCTCACAGAGACGACCAGCTGATCGGCTCTGCGTAGACTCCATGCGATAACTTTGAACCAACACCCGATAGCTCATCGCTCAGCCCTATACCCCGTTACCCCATTACACAATCTACACCAACCAAACTCAACAACACTTCTACTTCCCACCTTCCAACTTCTCGCCGTCCTTCTTAACGTCTTTCTCCTCAGCCGATGAAGCTTCCTTCGCTACAGCAGTCAGTCGATCCACATACTTATCCGTCGTGATGTCCTTCGCATCCCGGCGGGGCGTGGAATTTGAAATGCTACCAGTACCTGTGAACCTGTTAATAGAGTTTTTCCTACTTTTGGGTTTTCATGGGTTTTGGGGGGGAGGGGGGTACCTTGGTATGTTTGGCCGTAGTCTGGGTGGTTTGGGTATGTTGTTGAGGGGGTCGAGGGTGTGGATCTTTTCCAGGGGGAGATTATGTCTAGGAGGGTTTTGGAGTCTTTGTTTGCCATTTTTGTTGTTGTTGCTGTTGTTTCTATTGCGGTTGTAGCGTTGGTGTATGGTGGAAATGTCAACACGGGTGACAGAATTTGTGGGTAAACTATTGTTGTTGTTGTTATTGTTGCTGTTATTGTTGTTGTCAAGGGAAGAGGATGAGGTAGAGATAGAGGAAGAAATTGTTTGTTTAAATACCCTCTTTCCTTCTAGGAGGAGTCACTCGCGGATCTATCGTTGGTGATGGCCGGGTTTTGGAAATTGACACGAGGGACTCGTATTCAGTGAGTCTGAGGTGGATGGTATACAAACTCTTCACTTGACCATACATGTAATGCTTGATATCAATCACCACGCTTAATCGAAGGATTCCCCATCCGCAACGACCTCCTATTTTTGTAGTCAAGACATTACTTCAAAGTACGATGGAGAGAATCCTTGGAAGAGAGCCATTTGCCCATTACGACACCGTCTCGCTCAAGGACATGTCGATGCCCAGTAGGAGCGTGACCTTCATAATAGGTGTAACATAGTTACGTAGCTGTACTCACATGACCCCTTTCCCTCCTGACCAATGATGATGTTGTACTACGAGTGTCGGCGAAACTGAATTACACAGACATCTACTAATGATGGTT
This sequence comes from Helminthosporium solani, assembly GCA_022560085.1. Lineage (NCBI taxonomy): Eukaryota > Fungi > Ascomycota > Dothideomycetes > Pleosporales > Massarinaceae > Helminthosporium > Helminthosporium solani. The sequence continues at coordinate 15,937 of JAFISD010000328.1, read as the reverse complement.
AGTGGTGATGTCCGGTTCAAGTGCTCAGAGTGACTCAAAGCTCAAAGTGATTGATGTCCTTCAGCGCGAGATTCAGCACCACCTTAACTGGCGTATTATTGGCGAACATGGTCTTCTATTTTCCTGGTTTGAATGTGATCTGTTGTGTGATACCGACAATCTTGTGATAGGCGAGTGTGCGAGGTCATTTCGTAGCGCATATCGGTGGGTTTTGCACGCCACTTTGGTACCGAGGTTCCTTGGTATATCTTAGTAGCTCGTGAATTGGATCAGGAAATATGCATATTTCCTTTCCCACGTCTTGTTTGGATGATGATGGTATGTTGGTGGCGTGCGTGTAGTCTTAGTCCTGTGGTGTCATTCATATATAGAAGGGATTCAAGATATGCGAGAATGTGATTTCGTACTTTCAAGTGCATCCTTACTGTATACATAGAATAATATTTTGCTAGAAACTATCAAGTAAAATTACAATCATATCTGACGCGTAACCTTTGAGTGCAAAGAGCGATTATAGGGTGAAAAGATGATCGTAAAAGAGGGAGAATGGTCACTTGAGCCCGTCTTGTCACTATAGACACACCCCTGTCATGTCCATCAAAAGTAAGCATTATTTTACGAAGAATTCACACTTATCGTTGACATAACGAGAGATGGAAATCGATGATCTCGATTGCGTATCTGATGACCGACCTCCGATCGGACCCGACGCGACCTCCGGCAGCGCCACCCACCGTTTTGTTCGTACCACAACCACATGCAATCGTTGATCGGACATCTTCATTCAGCACACTTGAAATCTTTGCGGCTGACAAGATATGCGTAAGATTTCGGGGATGTAGCAGAGGACGGAGAAAAGCCAAACCTGCTCGGAGATATTTACGTCTCCATAAATGATATATAGGGAAGTGAATCTTTCTTCAATACTAACCAAGACTCTGCTTCATATATAAAGTATAAGTTCTATCGTTGAGAAACCATCACAAACTGAAAAAACACACCACACTCAAAATGCCGTTCCACCTGCAAACCCTCCAAACCCTCCTCCCAAAACACACCTACCCCACCGCCGCTCTCACCTTGTTCCTTACCCTCGCAGCCCTAGCTTACAAAGACTACCTCCACTACATCTCCCTAGGCCCCCACGGCCTCCCCAACACTCTCCGCGGCTACCTCAAGCAACTCCAAATGACGCTAAAATCCCGCAAAGACACCACAGTCCCCGCCCCCTACAACATCGAACACGTCGCAACCCCCCAAGACAAGAATTCCCATCTCCCCCAAAACACAAAAGACGCACTGAAACAGCGTCCCGGAAACCAATCCCCCCAGGTCCCCAACTTCGTCGCCCCCCAGCGCCAAACGAGCGATCAGGCCAGCGAAGCCACGAAAAAGAACATGTTTTCCCACCTCAACAAAGTAGTTGCATCGTACCCTCAGTTCCTCCAAACCCAAACTTCTGTCCTCGAAGGTCCCGTTCCTGCCGTTAGTATCAGGAATTTTGCAGCCCGGTCTGAAGCCGAAACTCCTGAGGTGCTTCGACTCACGCGGGGTGAAATTTGCCATGTTCATCCTTTGGATGGGAGTACGCATCTTCTTCTTAGTTTAGTGGATCAGAGGAGAGTGATTGAGTTGGGGTGGGGGAGGAGGCATAGGTTGAGTGGTGGGGGGGTGTTGCCTTGGAATTATACGTTTGTTTATGCGCCGAGGGATGGGGGGGAGTTTGAGGTTTGGAAGAAAATTGTTGAGGCGGGGGTTGGGTTTTCGATTGCCGTTGTAGTGGGGGGAAAGGAGGAGGGTGGACCGTTGTGAGGGTAGATGAGGAGTTGGATTGGTATGGCTTGATGGGAAGAATTGTATTTGGGATTGGAATGGGCACAATACACTTTAAACACTTTGGAAATTCGATCTTTCGTAGGCGAAGTTTTATTAGTAGTATATTAATTCGAGGTTTCCCAATACGTTTAGATTACATGATGCAACGTATCTAATGTCAATACCGTTCCAAAGCCTTGTATTGTGTGATCTTATGCAAGAAACCATAAAAAGAGCCTGAGAATCAGTCGAATACCGTTGTTTTGATTCGATTTACCCCTTGCTGAAAATAAGCGTCTACAACAGACAGGAGACGAAAAATGCGGATCCCCCGAGGCAATGACTAACTATAAACCCAGCCGCGCAACTCACAGCCCTCAGGTCAATCAGTTCGGCATATCTTCCGTGACGTTGGGAACTCAAGTACCTATTTCACACCATTTGGGTCTTGGCGCAGACTATCAAAGTAATTAAGTAAAAGAAGACCCGTGATTTGAACTTTGATTGCGGTGATTTTTGACCCGGCAAAATCTTCCCTTCAGCGGCGTGATATCGGCATTGTCACGCACACGTATGTGAAAAATTGCACCTACCGTCAAATGGAAACATGTGTAATCCACTGATCGAAGCCCAAAGTTAATATTCCTAAACTCCCCTCTTCCACTTCCTCCAAGTCGACACTTACTCTTTCTCTCACACAAACATTACAAGATGACGTACTCAATGCAATCAATCCAGGAACAAATCACAACAGCGTTACAAGGAAACGATTGGCTTTATTTATCAATTCTCAATCTAGTGTACCAAACATTACCATTTACTGAGTATACCGAAACCATGGAACATCATCAGCCAATTCCCTCTCCAACTCCTTGTCTTCCTCAGTCAAGTCCCTCGCACCCTGCTCTACACAAACCTTTTCCCTCCTCGCATTCTCCACCCCGCACCACGTCGACATGAAGAACGTCAGAAAAAACGCCAAACTAAATCCCCATCAGTTCTTCATCTTTAGCCACAATTTCCTTTTTTGGTAAAAAAACTCACCTCACAATCCCAATCAAGATACTATGCCCGGTAATAAATCGCGGCCCATCCCGCGTGACGTAAACGTACGAGGCAATGATACCCCCACAATTACCCCCCATAACCTGCATAGCGATCCCCGTCCCCCGTTTCAACGACCCACCAATATTCCCTAAAAAGGCCCCCCAAGTCAGCCAAGCTCTCTTTGAAAAAAAAAAACAGGAATCAATCATCCGGTCCTCTGCAGGTAAACTCACCACTATTCCAAGCCATCCCCAACGGAATCTGCGGATAGATGCCAATCGCCGCAAACACTGTTCCCGTATACTGTATACCCGCCCTCCCACTCCCAGCCAACAGGCCGAACCCCAAGATGGCTACAAGCTGTAATCCCATCAGGAAGATCCCTCTCTTCTTGACGCGATCTGCCACCCAGCTCGCTGCGATGGTGAAGAAGCAGGCGCATACGTAGGGAGGGACGGACATGAGCTGTGCGTTGTTGGCCGTGTAGCCCATGTTTTTGATAATGGTGGGGAGGAAGAGGGCGAAGGAGTAAATGGGGCAGAAGCCCGCCATGCAGATTAGCATGTGGATGTAGATTTTCCAGTCTTGGAGGGCTTGGCGGACGTATTTGAGGTCAAAGTCTGGCGTGGGGAGAGAGTTAGGGGGGGGAGGGAGAGAGGGAAGGGGAGGGGAGAAGTAGTGGGACTTACCGTTGGATAGGTGGCCGTGGTCGACGTGGAGACGACGTTCGACTTCGGTGCGCTCGGAAGATGTGAGAAATCGGGCACTAGATTATATTTGTTAGATACTCTTGTCCTTCATACAACTACGTGATGAGAAGTGAGTGAATTCTTACGTCGCTGGATAGTCGTAAATGCACCAGTATGCCACCATGCTCACAACAATACTCAACAATCCTTCCAATACGAAGATCCAGCTCCACGCAGCAAGGCCGCCTACTCCATCCATCTCCGCGATTCCTCGCGCTAAGATCCCGCCAAAGGCTCCCGCTAGAGTTGCCGCGCTGAAGAACAGCGCCATACGGAATCCGCACTCGTGTCTCGCATACCACTGCGTAATGTAGTAATTCACTCCGGGAAAAAGCCCACCCTCAAACACGCCCAGAAAGACGCGAGTGGCCATGAGTCCAGAGTAATTCTTTACAAAGCCTTGACCGATCATGCTAGCGGACCAGAAGAACATGATGAAAGTCAGCCAGATTGACGGCCGTGTCCGCTTCATCATGATGTTTGAGGGGATTTCAGCGGCGATGTAGAAGGGGAAAAGAATGGCGAGGCAGTCATTATATTGGAGGCCGTGGAGGTTTAGGTCTTGTTCGAGATGGTCGAGCCGCGCGTTGCCGATGTTTGTGCGGTCGAGGAAGCATAGTCTGGAATGCGTTGGTGGAAGGGGAATAGAGGAAGGGAGAGACGGAGAGACTTTACAGGTATATGAGAGACATGAAGGGAAGTATGTGCCAGTCTACTTTTCGGAGTAGCTTCTTCGTCGCTTTGGCATCGAAGCCTTGAGTTTCGACTTCGCCGGATGCGACGTCGAATTCTGGTGACGAATCCGTCTTGTTTGATGTCTTTTCGTCTTCCATTGTAGAGATACTCGCTAAATCCTCGACATCTGTGAAAGTTGGAATTCAAATTGTCGTCAAGCTAGCAGCGGCACGTCTCTAATACATACTTGACACCGTCTCACCGAGGGGTGCCAAATCTCAGAGCCAGGGTCCCAGCTGTCAAGTTTTGCGAAGCATAGCGGTCTGATAGGCGGATGCCCGAGCTAAACCTTATCGTAAGCTACTTGGGGTAAAAGAAGCATGACTGTGAATGTTGGTAAGACGAAGCGTAGCCGTTTTAGGAGTACATTATATAGCTAAGGCTGAGACTGTCCAACTATGTCGAGGCGGGAGCGCTTGTACTACGTAAAATGGATTGTAGATGGATGTGGCGTACCGGTTGTAAGCTGTGCATGTATATGCGGTAGTTGACCTCGTGGGGATGGGATGTAATGATATTGTTGTAGGTATGGATTATGCAATAGAGAGAAGGGATATTAGATTATTTTTTTTTTATCTCTGCTCGTCAACAACGAGAATGTGGATATCGACTATTTTCACAACGATATCTGTAGTCACATTGGTTTTTATTGCGGTGTAAGAAATGAAAGCCAAGGTACGATCGCCACGTAGAAAAGAGCGGGGTCGAGACAGCTGACTACATACGAGCATATCAATGGGTGAATGGGTCAAAAACCTTGGACATTGGTGTAAGACTCAGTGAACTGTATCAAAGGACGTTGGAAATGGAATAGTCGATTGCTTCAAGAAGCGTACGTGAAAGGTACGAACGAAGCTAGAACCTTGGCTGGAATCAATGTAGGCGTCATGGGGAAGAGCAGAAGACGATGATGAATGAGATGGTCTTGATTGTGACGGAAGAGAAGAGAATGTGAAACGTACCATTATCGTGCTTAGACAGGGTCGATCACAAGTGGAATCAATTAGAAAGCTGAGCTTTATGCTGCTACCCATCAATCGCTCGTATTGTGCCGCATTGGGCAGTTGCTGACGTTTCCGTGCAGCGGGGCATGGATCTTATCAAACGCTTCGGTGAGTTTCTTGCGATAAAGCTGTTTGTCTGCTGAACCGTCGATTTGCCAGCAAAACACTGGATGAGAACAAAGAATGGAGTGTGGGCGGCTTCGTAGGAGGATGTCAAATATATCCTTAAGTAGCTAGCACGTTGCTGGGTAGATAGGGTGAGCTAAATTAGCGTACCCCATAAGTCAACCAAGTCAACCTTATACTAATAGACGAGTAACTATCATCCTTCTTCAGCAAGCAATCTTCTACTTGTCTATATAAAGACTATAGACATCTCTATTATTCCGCATTCTTTTTTTTTTTGCTGAAAGGAGGCATCAGATTCTCGAAGCAGTCATCATGAGTCTTAAAACCATCCTACCTCCCCCCCCAAACCCCTACACCGCACTGCATCATCATCATCATCCATTCTCCAAAATAGTCGATCGTCAAGCGCCATGCAGACCCTTCATACGTAGCCTGCAGCCTGTAGCCCTGCATTGAAGTCTGATCCAACGATATAATAAGTTGACAACTTTGGAACGAACAAGGTTCGACTGCGGCTCTTGAACTATATTCAGGTGGCTATGGTACTGTACTATTAGCGTACTGGGCACGCCAAGGGATCATCAACCATACAACTTTGTGTGTTTGTCCAATCAACTTGGGGATATTCCGTCTTGACTCAAGACTCAAGTGTGTGTTTCTCCAAGTAGTTCGAACTTACATGTATTGGATCTAGTGGCGAAATTACAAGGTAATAAACTGTCTCTCTATCACACATGTATCTTTCAACCAATTTGGCGCTGAACGCAAAACTGGTTAGTACAATAGGAGTCTATTAGGAGGGAGTCTATGGGAGATATTCTTTTTGTGACTTTCTTTCTCTTCTATGTTTCTCTCTCGAAAGGTTATTTTCTGTGATATAGGTGGTGGATGGATGTGCGTGTAGTTGGGTGAGGGTAAGGCACTCGTGTCGAGAGAGAGAGAATGGCTTTTTGCACTTCAGATATGTATACACATCCATCACCCACATACATTATCATCACGACAAGTAACAAACCAACCTTGAACAAAGAAAAGAGAAATTGATTTTCAATATACACATAGCCACCCTCCCACTCAATGCTTCCACACATGCTCATCCCCCGGTTTAGCTGCCTACACAAATTAGCCAACATCCTAACAACCACAACATCACCCAACCAAACACTCACCCTAACCGCACGAGGCCCACCCAGCTCCGCCTCCAGCCCATCCTCATACTGCTTCGGCACGCTAACCTTGTCCGGATAACACAGGCTGATAATCCCACATACGCCCACCACAGCCGCGATAAAGGTGCCCATGAGCACAAACCCCCATTGCGGGGTGAAATGGTCATAGTCGTGCAGCGAAATGGGGCCGAGAATATCGTTGTCTTCGTGGACGGGTTCGCCGTAGTTGCGGCGGTCTTGCTTGTCCCACCAGTCGGCGTAAGGGTCGCGGTTGTTGCGTTTCTCCCTGGGGGGATTAACGTAGCCGCCGTTCTGCTCTCGTCAGCTGCGACGCTCTTTTTATATACACATGTGTATATCTTGCAGACTGACCATGTTTGGGTCGGCGAGGTGGGCGCGCTCGGCTTCGGTGAGGGCGGTGCGGATCTGGTGCTGGAAGGCGTGCGGTCGGCGGGTTATGGTGGGCGCCAGAGCGCGGGTCAGCGGACGAGCCGCTACAATGCGCCGGGAGAGCATCCTAGAGGCAATTTGAGAGGGCTTCTGGGGGGAATTGGGGCGGTAGCATACGTTATGGCGCGGGTTGCGGGGGGGTCAATTGGGGGGGTTCAAGGCCGTGGAGAGTGAGTGATGCAAGGTGAGCTCGACGACAGTCTTGGCAGCCATTGCGCTAGTCCGATTGGGGAAGCATCGCCTTGTCAAGGCCAGAGGACGAGAGAATGAAAACAGGCCTGCACTCGCGCATACATGTAGAACCACGATGACTACAATTACAATGCTGGCAAATTCATGTACAAACACAGATGCTGGCCCGTTTGCAGTGATGGTGCGTCGTGAGTCCTCCAAAGACAAGGTCTGGGCGGCTTTTCCCTTGCCGTTTCGCCGCCCCAGACTGCGTCTTCCACCACAACACTCGCCATTCCACATCCAAGCCCGCACAACGCCAACGCGGCCTGCTAATCGAAATCTGACAGCGGATTCCACTTCGTTGGTCACGGGGCTATCCTGCGACATCAAATAGAGCCCGATCGATGTTGGTTCGGTCCCGCGCCAGGTGGTCTCTCGTTCGCCCGTGAGGCTCCTGTGGCCTTGTTCCTCGCTCGCTGCCCGCCCCAAAAAATGCAGCTCGAAGCGGCGGACGGTGATGGTGACGGTGACATCCAGCCCAGCCCGCCCTCCGATGCATCTCGCGCATCCAACGCGTCTGTCGTGGCTCACAACGGCCACGCAGCTAGTGAGAGTGCTTCGGCCTCGATAAATGTAGACGTCGACGAGGGTGGCGCTGGCGGTGGTGCTGGTGGTGATGGCATCGTCCAGCCCCCGCCCAAACGCCGCAAGCTTGAAGACTTCACGTCGCGTCCCTCTTCACGCGCCGCATCGCCGCCGTGGAAGGCCTTTGCCGCCGATGGGCCCACCACCATCTTTGACAACGGTGTGCGCAAGTCGTCGCGTGTAAATAGGGAGCCCGCCGCTCCGACGCCGCCCGAACCCGTGAAACGACCCAAGAAGACCGTTGCCGGCGCTGCTACAGGTACAGGCACAGGCACAGGCACGGGCACAGTCACACAGGCAAATGGAGCTTCGAGGGCCGATGGGCGGCAAGTCTCCCTGCGTGCAGTGAGCTCTGCATCGTCAAAAACCAAGCCAAAGCGCGTATCCGTGCCATCGTCGACGCATTCTCCAACGCGCAAGTCTGGCCGGCAGAGGAGGCCACCAATGCTGGTCACCTCGCCTCTCCCGCCTCTTTTCTCGAATGCTGCTCCTCCCGAGAGCTCGCGGAAGCGTCCCAGTCGGGCCAGGCGGGCAACTCAGACCTCCTCTGAAGCAGACGCTCCGAGCATGAACACCCAATACAGCCCGACCCACGAAGAAGAAGGCGCCCGTTTGCCTGCCCCCCGCCTGCGAATCCGTCTGCGCAAACTCGACCCTCCGAACCGCCATCCGCAACATGCACCTCCCCCGCGAAAGCATCCCTCGTTTGCCGACTGGCTGCAGCAGGACGACCCGTTGGAGGGCGAGGAGGGGCAGTACATCACCGAAGAGAAGGCCGAGGAGGAGGCCCAACGGCGTCTGCAGATTGAAGAAGCTGCTGAGAATGGGGTGCTGAGCCGTGGGCGCTGCAGCGTGTTCCAGCCGGAGCCTGCTGAGGAGCCACCGCCAAAGTACAGGCATTGGGATCACATGGTAGCGCATGCCCTGCACTTCAACAAGCTGCTCAGGGATGAGAAGACATACCACCGTCGGATAGCCAAGACACTCGCGCGCGAAGCTGTCGACTACTGGAAAGCGAAATTCAAGCGGAAGACGCAAGAGGAGATTGAGCAGGAGGAGGCCGAGCGCGCCAAAATCCGCTACCGGCAGCTGGTCAAGGATGTCAAGGATGCGTGGGCAAGCGTCAGGGTGGCAATTGACAAAGAGCGTGTTGCGAGATGGGAGGAAGAGCAGCTGCAGCTTGGCCACAAGGCCATGGATGCCATGTTCACCCAGGCCCAAGAAATTCTCGGGCGGAATGTGGTAGACTCGGCATCATCTTTGGTCAGCGACGACCGCGACACCGAGGGCGAAGTGGGAGATTTCGAGAGTGGCTCGGATGCATCTGAAGAGGCGGACAAAGATGAGAACATGTCGTCTAGTTCGGAAAGTGAGGGCGGCGGGGAGAATGATGAAGATGCCAATCTTACGGCTGAACAGCTGCGGGCTAAGTATGAACAGCTTCCCGACTTACCAGACGCGAGCTCCGAGGAGAGCGACGAAGAGGAAGATGAAGATGACGAGGACGACCGCGGTACACCAGAACCCACCCCAGATCCCGACATGGAAACCGAAGATACCCCCGAACTACCGGAAAATCCGTTTGCTGAGACCAATGGCACCCACGACTCGGACGGAGAGAAGCAGCCCGGCTGTTTCGATCCCGCTACGGTTGAGTTGGAAAATGTCGACGATGCCTTGCTTGATTCGGAGGAGGAGGGCGAGTCGGGTAGCGAAGCGTGGTCGAGCAATGAGGGATCTGAGGAGGAAGAGGAGGGCGACGATGAAGATGAGTCGGGCTCCGAAGAGGGTGAAAATATGGGCATGATGGGTTTCTTGGCTCCGAGCGAGCTCAAAAAGTTGAAGGAGGCGGCAAAGGCCGTGGTGGATGACGCTACTGCGGGAGAAGTGTCACCGACCACGAACGGTATCAATGGACATCACGATGATGACGAGGCGGAGAAAGATGATGAACCGCATATCAATGGCGACACGGAGGTGGAAGACGAAACCCACGTTAATGGAAATACGACTGAACCAGCACCAACCACTGAAGTGGTGCAGTCTGAACGGATAGAAGAAGTGCACCCGCAGAAGAGTATTTCTGCCAGTCGATCACGACATTCGTCATCACCGCCACGGACCGAGATTCCTTCCCTGCTTCGGGGAACGCTGCGAGAGTACCAGCATGGCGGCTTGGACTGGTTGGCGAACTTGTATGATTCCGAAACGAACGGTATTCTCGCCGACGAAATGGGACTTGGCAAGACGATACAGACCATATCCTTACTTGCTTATATTGCCGTTTTTCGAGAGAAGTGGGGACCACATCTTGTTGTTGTTCCTACCAGTGTAATGTTAAATTGGGAAATGGAGTTCAAAAAGTTTTTGCCTGGCTTTAAGATTTTGACATACTACGGCGATATCAGCGAGCGAAAGAAAAAGCGTATTGGTTGGCGCAACACCGGAAAAGACATGATTAACGTTGTCATTACCTCCTATCAGCTCATTCTTCAAGACGCCTCGGCGTTCAAGATGCGAGCGTGGCAGTACCTCGTTCTGGACGAGGCACACAACATCAAGAATTTCAAGTCTCAGCGATGGCAGACTATGCTGAATCTTCGGACGGAGCGTCGGCTGCTGTTGACAGGAACGCCCTTGCAAAACAATATTGACGAGCTGTGGTCCTTGCTTTATTTTTTGATGCCTGCGGGTTTTGCAGGCGAGGGTCGTATTGCTGGATTGGAGGAGTTTACCATGGCATTGAAGAATCCGACATCGCAAATCCTGGACCAAGGCCGACAGCAGCTGGATGCAGAAGCCCAGAAAATTGTCAAGAAGCTTCACGAGGTTCTGCGCCCATATCTTCTACGCAGATTAAAGGCCGATGTTGAGAAGCAGATGCCCGGCAAGTATGAGCATGTCGTGTACTGCAAGCTTTCCAAGCGCCAGCGCCAGCTGTACGATGGTTTCATGGGACGCGCTTCTACCAAGGAAATCCTGTCCTCTGGAAACTACATGTCCATCATCAACTGCTTGATGTCGCTTCGAAAAGTCTGCAATCACCCGGATCTCTTCGAGACCCGAGCTATCGTAACATCTATGGCTATGCCAAAGTCTGTGGCTGCCCAATTCGAGATCAAAGATCTTCTCATTCGGAAGCGACTGCATGAAGGTATGGAAGAGAAGACGGTCAATCTGGACGCGCTGAATCTGGTGTTTGCTCGTCGCGAGCAAATGTCAAAGCTGCATGCTCGACGATCGCAGCAGATTCGTGCCACGGGCCCGCTGAAGGATCTGGTCGAACGCCAAACACGTCGGTTGAAGCAGCCTGTCAAGCCAGCAGCTACCCAACTACAGACCAAGCTAGCAGCGATGGCACGTAGGGAGCAAATGGCCGTTCGCGACCACCTCCAAACATGTCTCGATATGACACGAGCCCGAACGCAATTTATGCCCATCTATGGCAAGGGCCTCCGAGATCGGGTCACCACAAACTATCAGGACTACACGTTTGGAGCTTGGGAGCCCGATGAGTATTATGAACCTTGCCAAAAGCTCACAACACAGGGTCAGTTCGGTACGACTGTGCAACACCAGCAACCCCCTAATCCCTTCGATCAAGCCACCCGGGCGAGAGAAGGGCTAGTCATCAAGAGAAGGGGAAAACCAGGAAAGATTGGCTTCCGAGGTCCCAACCGTCCCACTCTTGCTTCAATCTGGTATCAACAGCAGGTCAGCATCTTTACAGAGATGATCCCAACGCTGGAGCAACGTGCAGAAGCTCTCGAACCGATTCTTACAAGATTTACCTGCGTAACGCCTGCCGTCGCAGCCGAGGAATTGGCACCCATGACGCTCTCCAAACCCGGCGTTGAGCTCATACGATCATCACAAATGGCACAAACCCGCGACCCCTTCCACGAACCACGCATGCGACAGTCTATCGCCTTCCCTGATAAGCGCCTGTTACAGTACGACTGCGGCAAACTCCAACGCCTCGCCTCCCTCCTCCGAGATCTTCAAGCCGGCGGCCACCGCGCCCTCATCTTCACCCAAATGACCAAAGTCCTCGACATCCTCGAGCAATTCCTCAACATCCACGGCCACCGCTACCTCCGCCTCGACGGAGCAACCAAAGTAGAACAACGTCAAATCCTCACAGACCGCTTTAACAACGACCCCAAAATCCTCTGCTTCATCCTCTCCTCCCGCTCCGGCGGCCTCGGCATCAACCTCACAGGCGCCGACACCGTCATCTTCTACGACCTCGACTGGAACCCCGCCATGGACAAACAATGCCAAGACCGCTCCCACCGCATCGGCCAAACCCGCGACGTCCACATTTACAAATTCGTCTCGGAATTCACCATTGAAGCCAACATTCTCCGCAAAAGCAACCAGAAACGCCTCCTCGACGACGTCATCATTCAAAAAGGCGACTTCACAACCGACACTTTCAACCGCGTCACATGGCGCGATGCCCTAGCCAACAACGACGGCGACGGCGATGCCAACAACACAGCGGCCGTCAACCTCAGCGACGAAGCGGGCGCGGCAATGGATCGCGTCCTCGGCGAAAAGGCCGGTCTTCTAGGCGATGCCCGCGTCATGGGCACCGTAGAAGACTCGGAAGATCGCAACGCCGCCTCGGTCGCACAAAAGGAAATCGTCGACGAGATTCACGACGATCAGGTTGATTTTAGCGAGAGTCTTGCTGTCACTTCTGGTCATGCGGATGCTGGCGCAAACGGTGGGGTCGTTGTTGTTCCGGGACTGTTGAGGGGGGATGTTGCGTTTAGGCATGTTGATGAGGTTATGTTGGAGAGGTTTCGCGAGGAGTTTGGGGGGGAGGCGTATCGGCCTGTTGGGGAGAGGCGGAGGAGGGTTAGGAGGAGGGGGGATGTTCATCGGATTGGGGGGAAGAGGAGGAGATATTGATGTTCTTTTTTTTTTCTCTTCTTTTAATTCATCTTTCTTCTTCTTTTCGTTTTGGGGGTTTTTTTTGGGGGGGTGGAGGAGGGGTGGAAAGTGTATGAATGGAAATGAATGGGAATGGCAAAGGGAAAGGGAAAGGGAGAGGGAAAGGGAAATGTACTTTTGCTGTATGAATATAGAGATTTCTTTCTTTCTTTCTTTCTTTCTTTCTTCCTTTCTTCCTTTCTTTCTTTTTCTCTGCTCTTCTCTTCTCTCTTGATCTTTTCACCTTTCAGGAGAGGTTAAAACCTAGGGGACCTTTTCAAAAAAGAACCACTCCCCCTCCCCCTCCCCCTCCCCCTCCCCCCCTAAACCCCCCCACATCCCTCCACCCAGAATCCCAAAACGCGCAAAAGCGCCTTCTGGAAAAAAAAAGGGGGGCGTCCATCTATCCACCCATATCTACGGTAGATGATGGTAGTGTTCAAATCATTGTCAGAGACCTTGTAGATCTGGGCCCATCTGGGTCAGATCATGTGATTCTACGTATTTAGTCCTAGTCTAGATCGCTACAGGTTCGGTAGCGATTCGTCTCTTATCCTCTCTAGAGGCTTGAATGTAGTTATTGGTATTCTTATCATATTCTCACGTTGCTATTCGTACATATTCTTGACATTCGAATCGCTCTTTGTTTTACTTAAGTAACTCGAGAAAAGATGTTGAACGAATTACCAAAATCCCCTCGTATCATAACGCCAAAGACCCTAGTGGTGGAAGACGAAGACGATGTCAAGGAAATCCTAAGAGAATAGATAATAAGCGAAACACTAGGATAGTCCACGAATATACGAGGTAAAATACCCTAAGTTACGCTAGAAAGTAGCAAGATATTCAGTTCTATCGAAGAAGCTCGCGCATAGATTAGAAGGAAACAAGATAAGGAAGAATTAAGGGATATTATATAGAGACGTATAAGATACAAGGCTAGAGACATAAGCGCTATTAATCCTATAAAGGTAGTTAAAAAAGCTAAGGATATACTAACTACCTATATCTCCGCTTAATTACCATCCCTAAAACACCCTTATGAGTACCAAAGGAAGGATCGTTGAGACTTTAACTAGTAGAAGATAGATTATAAGAAGTATTTCAAACAATCACCTGCTTACTTCCTAACTAAGGAGTTAAAGGTCAACTTTGCTATTAGATACGTCACTAACGTCTTAAAATCTACTTAGAGGATAGAGGTTTTATCAAAGAAATTAAACAATCTATAGTAGACAGAAACCTAGAGCGCTTTGAGGGAGAAGATATTAGATGCGTTAGGAACCAAACAAGAGAGGCGACAACAAGCACACAACGCCTTAAAGAGGTGTAGATAGCGTTATAGATAATCACCTACTAAGCTATTAGACTATATCCACCTATATTAGGAGAAGCTAGGTGTAATAGAGGAAGAGTCGCTCGTACTAGACCTATTAGGCTATATATCCTCTAAGATTACTAACAAGCTATATCTTCTACTAGTTAAACGCCAAAATACTGTTACTTTGGTAGAGGAATAAGCTAACCTTATATTCCATAACAACTCTTCTTCAAAGCAGAAGAATCTAGGGGGAGATAGAAACTAAAAGCCAAAACCACCTAAGAGAAATACTACTAAAGACGCGGGGGATCAAAAGACCCCAAAAAAGGGCAGAAGGCGGGGAAGGGCTAAGGATACACTAGAATCCACCAATTCAAGCTAAACTAGCGTAAAATAGGGCGATAAGGGGAAGATCGTCTGCTACTATTATTAGAAGCTAGGCCACTTATAGAGGAATTGCCTATTAAAGGATAAGGAGCTAGCTAATACACCAAACAATAGGGGTAACAAACCTTTAGGAAAAGGAAGGGGTAGGAAGCACTAGTAGCTACTCTTTCTACCTACCTAAGCCTATTAGTTAGCTACATTAATTAACTGCCAAAGGGTGTGGATTAGGGATAGATTTATAATTAGTTATATAACAACAAAGGTCAAATAGTAACTATAAAAGCTCGTATTAATAACAAAAGTAATATCAAATTAATACTAGACACAGGTTCTAAGTTAAACCTTATTTCAGTAAGATTAGCCAAGGAACTAAACCTAAAGATTAAGCCTTTACTAGATATACTAGTAGAAGCGGCTAATAGGTCCACTTTACGCCTATATAGCATAGTTTATACTAATATAGAGCTAACTAATTCACGTAGGTGGAAACAAACCTACGAGATTGAATTCGTAGCAATAGATCTAGTCAAATTTAACATTTACCTAGGTTTACTATAGATAGACGTGGAATAACTAAAGGTGAATATCACAACCCAGCGGGTTCTCTTTAGGGGGAAGCCTAACGCTTTAGTCGAAAAGTTCAAAAAGATCGCATTAGAGAGTGCTGCCTAATTTGATCGCACGATACGTAGACTACACAATAGGGTTTTCGCGTGCATAGTACACACAGTGCTGTCAAATACGCTAGATAGGGCTAAACTAGCGTAGATTCCCATGAATTACGCCAAATTTGTGGAGCTCGCTTTAGAAGAGAGCGCTAAGGATCTGCCAGATCATACGCCTCATAATCTATTAATCAACCTAGAACCTAGATCCAAACTGCTATATTTAGGAATATACAACCTATTAGCTTCTAAATTAGAGGTGTTAAGGAAGTATATAACTAATTTTCTAGCTCGTAGTTGGATTAGGGAGTTAAAATCCCTAGCTAGAGCTCTAATCCTCTTTTTAAAGAAAAAGGATAGAGGCTTGCGGCTGTGCGTAGATTATCAAGGGTTAAATAAGATTTCAATCAAGAACTATAGACTATTACCTCTAATATCCAAATCCTTAGATCGCCTAGCTTAAGCTAGATACTTCACAAAGCTAGATCTTCGTAATACATACTATAGGATTAGAATTAAGGAAGGAGATGAATAGAAGACGGCGTTTTAGACTAGATATAGCTAGTTTAAGTATACTATTATACTATTTAGCCTAACTAACGCCCCTACGTAGTTTTAAGCTTATATTAGCTAAGTCCTATTAGGACTAGTAGATATTAGCTATATAGTATATCTAGATAATATACTAATCTTTTTAGATACTAAA
>JAFISD010000327.1:0-26488 GCA_022560085.1 Helminthosporium solani | reverse complement strand
TCGTCTATGGATGAAAATTGCTAATCTTTGCAGTTGGGAAAGTCTTAGATCTGAAGAGATTCCTTTGATCTTTAAGTATCGTAAAGAGCGCCTTCCTAAAGCTGAACGTCGGTCACAGGCACTTGCAGTTATCGCTGCACATACGATCATCCGAGGTCTACTGACGTATGGCTGGACGAACTACGAGCTTTCAATTGGTGGAAGTAGGTTGATGGATCTAGTTAGTCAATACGTGGACCTGCAGAAGCTTGAGCACGGAAAGATCGAGCTGTTGACAGCTGTATCTTACTCGACGTCTGGCAAAAGACCCACAACGGAGGTCGACTTTTCGTTGCAGGCACACAAGAGACACAAGACAATCTCATTTCGAGCCAACAATGCCAACAGTAACGACGCTCCATCCACTTTGCATACCACTCCCCACCGCGATTCAGATCATCAATTTATACCCCAGAGTACTCTACATCCGTCAATTGAGGAACAAAGTTTGGTTTCACCCCAAAACAAAGGTACAGGATCGGAAGGGCAGAGGGAAGCAAATGTGACCGAAGGAATGGAAAGACAGGAAGGTGTGTTCATCTTCTGATTCGTTCATTTCTCCTCGGCTAACCATACGTAGTTGTCATGAACAACAGGCGCCGAACGTCTCACCGGGCCGAATCAGACGCGAACGTTACAGATGTAGACCAGAATTTAACGTCGCTACCGAATAATTCTCAACGCAATAACACTGTCTTGGAGGAGGTATGTACTTCGGCTCTGTCAGGAAACGCTTTCTCAGGAACACCTTCATTCCTCGAGTTATCGATGCACGTCAATTCGTTGTCTTCATCAGGCATGCCACTGCACGGCTTTCAGACGAACAGTAAACCGAACCAGCTACCCTCTCACCCAGCCGATTCTAATCGGACCCAACGATGCCCATTCTCTGGAGAGTTTGCGCACGAAAGCGTCCCCAGCCAGGCTTCTTCTCCCCACTCCGCCCCATACCGAATGATGAAGGGAATATTGAATAGCCCGCTTGGTGTTTCCAAGAGCAGAGAAATTATATGTTCATATGGTGGCATACGCTCAGAAATGGCAGGAGGTATTTTTTATCCTTTTTGACCTATCAATCCATGGCTTATCATCGAACAGATCAATCTGAAGACGCGATGACCCCACCGTCTGCGATGATGGAGGGGTATTGGGAAATGGTGGACTGGGACTTCTCCGACGTGGGCAACGCTATCGAAGCGTAAGGAATTTCTGCTGGCTCCGTTCGAAAACTGAAGCCCCCAAAAACAACCACACCGGAACCACACAGCCATCCTCCTATGCTATAACCATTGTCAAGTTTTATGTCCGCCCGGATCTGAATTGCAGCCTCCGCGCAATTGTTAGAAGCGCAGGACGTAAGATAGGCGATGTACCCTTCTGGAACCGTCACCCAGCCGGAATCAAGGCGTTCGAGAGTTGGTTTAGGGCGCTTTTCACCAGGCTGTTTCTCACCAAGCGTAACTCCTGGTTGCTTTTCAACGGCAAGCTTGATCTCGTTTGCCTTCGACGTTAGTAATATAGCAAAAGCATATTCTTCCTTGTACGTACAATCTCTTTGGTTTCACTGAGTAGTTTATTAAACTCATGGTCCGTCTCTTTATTTAAATCCTGATATTTAAACCATTTCATCCGTTCATCGTCGGTAAGAACCTGCTGGGGAGTCGATCTCTGTAGCAGCAGAGCAAGCTCGCGTGCTATCGTTTGTATGGCCGGCGTCGTGAGAACAACCTCACCAGGAAGCATGATTAGGGCTTGTGAAAGGAGACGTGGTAGTGCAGGATATCAAGGAGATGATAGGCATATATAGTGTATGGTGCGGACTTAGGATTGAATCATTAGTCATGTGGGGCGGCATCACGAGATCATAACTAATATAGCGGAAAAATAATATTCCTGTAGAGCTGATTGGTTCAATGATATTGCGACTACGTCTGCCACACAAACCATAGTAGCCTACTAATGCGAACCATTGGGCTGCTGGTCTCTCGTAGCGGTTCCAGAGAGAGCATCATGAAGCTCTCCGACACGAGTTTCGTTTGTAAGTTGCCAATGGTTGTCCATACGTGCTGAGGGGGTTCCTGAATTATTGCTAGTGGTAGAGGTACCACGCTGCTGGTCGGTGGCATTGGAAGTGTTGGTAGTAGAGGTGTTTGTATTGGGGTTTGTAGTAGAGGTGTTCGATTGACCGGACATGATAGATGAGTCTTTGAAATAGGATACGAAGAAACTCCTATGTAAATGTGAATATGTAGTCTAGGAACGGGTACTGTCTGTTCTTACCTTGGCTATCGTAGTGAATAAGGGCAAATACTTCGACCGTTTGGAGGGCAATGCTACCCATATGTAAGTATTCCAATTATAAAGACGTCTAATTTTGCTCTGACCTTGATGACTTCTATCACTGTGTGTAGAAACGCGTACTGCTTTCTTATAGTAATTTTGAGGGGCGGACTCGACTTTTGATTGTAGGGGCTACACTACTGCTATAAGACATGGGATGAGGATGAACTTCAAAAATTATATCGAAGGAATATCAAAAGATGAGCTTCATAATGACGAAGCCTGGGGTTGGAGAGTATGAAACTTTATACCTATCCTCATACCCTCTCGCCCACGCTTTGCCTCTTGTCTGTATTCCTGAATACTTCTCAACGTGGCTTCAGAAGCAACGATGGTCCTATCAAACGTAGTTTTTCGCAGGTACGGAGCATGCAGTGATCCTCCTCATTGCTGACTTAGGTTTAGAGTACTACGAATTGCATCGGACTGTCCTTGCACTGATCGCTTCCGGCACCGATGCGTGTCAATAGATCATATCCTAGCATCCAAGAGTTAAATTTATGCATGAATGCAGAAGGTGATGTACCTGCTGTACCTGCTAGAATGGGAACGTATAGTCAACACTTGTCGTAACGTTAGGCAAATACTTCAGGTTCTCACCAATTCCTTCTTACTCCAGTAAATTCAATTATAGGGAGTTTTCAAAGCATGTAGATTTAAGGTAGATATGAAGTTTAGAAGTGGTAACCTAATTCCCTATAATAATTTAGACACAGAAACATCGAGCATTCATCATCTTCGCCGGACTGCATAAACATCGTGTATGGGTGAGAACACTAACCCTAACCCTAACTAAAGACTAAATGCAGAAGTGACAATGGCAAATCTCTCGTTTGCCTTAATGCGGAGATGCTATCATAGTGAGTAGGCTTTGTAACATGCGGATCGCTGGCGCAACTTTCCGTAAAATACCATGGGGGAAATTATGAACATGGCTGGCTTAAAGCGAATGTACAATCACACAAAAGTGCACTGACCATATCTAACAAAGTCCGCCAAGATCATCCAATCAGAGCCTGACACGTTTCCCACATCTCACATCTCACATCTCACATCTCACATCTCACATCTCACATCTCACATCTCACATCTCACATCTCACATCTCACATCTCACATCTCACATCTCACATTCACATCTCACATTCACATCTCACATTCACATCTCACATTCACATCTCACATTCACATTCACATCTCACATCAAGTATGACAGACTCATTGCATAATGCGGAATTAGAGGTGATCGAAAAAGCAACAAGGACATTCGAGCAGCGGCTCACATCAGAATGGACGCGGAAGGGAACACCTAAAGGGATAGACGATGCTGTGGAGCAAGCGCGCTCCGCATCAGAAGAAATGACCGCACGTATATTCATAGACTCCGGTTTCGCGGCATGGTTAGCATACTTTTTGCTTTCCAACGACCTGAAGCGTCACTACAAGGGCCAACAGGATGAGCAACAAGTTTTGCAAACTTTCGAGAAGCTCTCCGCTACACGACGAAGTGCGGTAGCGACTCATCTTGTCAATGTTCAACCCCACTCTACTGTTGAGACTGCGATAAGGGAGTTATCGCACCGCCGAAAACGTCCTAGTAAGTTCGTCCATAATCTTTAAACGGCTACTCTTCATCTAATAGCTCGGCTAGGACTCGACCCCATTGCGCAACAATCGCTCTCTCCGTCTCTCAGCACGGCCACTACAGACATACGACTCCCAAGTCAGACACGGCTTTCTCCTTACCGAGGGACGGCTTCATTACCCGCTACCAAGCATCTTGTTTCTATTTTCCCCCCATATCTATGCGGTGCGATCAGAAAGCGGGCTGATAAAGCCGATGTAACAATGGTGTTTCCGAATTCTCTTTCAGACAACAGCCTTGATTGCGTTATAAGCTTATACATATCCTCTAACAAAGTTCAATATCTTGTCATGGGATTATTTGGCATAAACTTAGAAGCAGAGGGCAGGTTTCGGTATATCATTCTGCCCAGCGGAGCAAGAATGCGTCCTGATGACGTCATTCTACAAGGGGTTGAAAAAGAGGCCATCAATGAGTTTCTCGGTCTGCAAATTGGTGTTGCAATCGAGAGATGTCCATTGCAGCAGGAAGAAGTTAGGCTTGCAATTTACCGCACGGAATGTGTATCCTTGAGACTGACGAACGGTTCAACCGATGATGTCTTATTAACAATAACCGTGGAGCTAGATGATGGGTTCCGATTGAAAGAAGCGTTGTTTAAGTAAAAAGACCTGCAGAATGATACTACCCTTTCGCATTCCCATACTCGCCATAGAATATGAGCGCCAAACCAGCATCCAGTTTTCCCTTCCCGACGTGTTTCCTATCGACCTCTTTAATAAATTTCAGTCCCCCATCACTGCGCATGAGTGTGACCGTATCGCAGCCTCGCCAGTATACCATTGCACCCTTTCCATGAATACGGCATGGAGTCTCTTGAGCGTCTTTCCATTCAATATCTGCTTCGTCGAGGTCCTCGTCTTGGAATATCTACAGAGAAATTAGACATCTAATTATCGTGGACTGGATGACATACCGCGGACATGCTATTGTGGAGTATCGCGTAATAATTCTGGCCAAATGCGATCGGACAGCGAGTTGAGTGATGCTTGTAATTTATGCGTTCTTCGATGATACCGGTTTATGGAGTCGACATAGCGAGATAGGTCTGTCGTCGTAGTTTTCAGGATAACGGGGAAGAGTATCTGACGAAAAAATCGAGGGTAGTGGGTAGTGGGGCACGGCGCGTTGGGCTCGACTGCATTTAGGCTACCGTGCACTACAACTCATGATCCGCGTGAAGAATCGGACAGACCGACTTGAATATTGCTTTCATGAATTTGAGGATTTTTGAAATGATCTTGCTTTCTTGACTACAGGCCAGGAAGTACTGGGAGAACAACCCGCTCAGTATCACATGACGTATAGCTTGGCATCTAATGCCCTACCGCCTCCAGATAACAGATGTGCAAAGATAGATGTGCAAAGATAGATGTGCAAAGATAGATGTGCGATGTCTGTGGTGGGGTAATACTTGCGGTGTTGCCACACAACTCATCCGTATGCCAAGTGTAAGACCAAGCCAATCTGAGTCTCGTGTGTTGTCCTATTGGATAGCGCTTAGCTTGGTTGGCTGGAAATATGTTTCGAGGGTGCAATAGGAGCATGACCTATCACGCACCTTCCCCTATCAGTACTTCGCAATCTGACCAATATTTTCCTATCCAATCTGTGAACATGCTAATCGCCACGGGGCGGCAAAGCTTATCATTACGCACTTACATGCCTATTACCCTAAACCCTGCACAGTGAACGAAACACCTGGCGTGATATTAAAAGCGACGTTCTAAGGATGCAAATCCAGGGTAGGCAACACGAAATTCCCTCTCCAAAACACGCTTCCCGCAGCCTTCATGAAGGCTGCAGATTGCCCCGCACTGGTTCTTCTCGCAATCGGCTAACGTAACACCCCGGACTGAGCCGCTTATACCCAATCTAAGCTAACACGAGTTCTCGTGAAATGGTTGTTTGTCCAATTGGGAAGAAGATTGCAGTCATACTCGATCGATGATGCGTGACGCGTATGTGTATCAGCTTCAACATGTAGACCATCTAAATGCCTGTCAAGGGTAAGCGCTCATTGTATACGAACTTCTCGTAGCAATCCGTTACCTATGATGAAATTCAGGAAGAACAGGTTATGACCGAGGGGTCTATCAAGTGTGAATATAAATACCAGTGATGTCTTTCCTAAACAGCAGTACACCAGCCATCTCTGATACTACCGTCTTTATTTCACTATTCCTAAGGCTGTTTTCTCCTCGCGCCCTTCCAACACACTTCCCACGGCTTTTATCTACAGAGAAGGACACGCAGCAGCGTAAGTTAGACCAAAATGCTTACTACACGTCTCACTGAAGGATAGATGTGTTACCACGTTGAAAAATACCATCGATGTGGTACGCACAAGAAGCGAGAAACCTCCTATTGCATTAATGCTCCTAGGAGTCCAGCAACAGGACGCCCTATTTTATGCGATAATGTGCTCTCCACGGTAGATGGCGGGTTCACTCATCAACTCTGCAATAATACAACTACCTGCCCATTCACTCGCCTGGGAGGAAGATTTACTTGCTGCATTTGCCTCACCCCTGGCAATCCTACAGGCGTCTGTACGAATGCCGCATGTCAACATCTATGCTGCATGAATTGCAACCCATAAACATCTCATTTGTTGCAGGAGGAGTTATATGATGAAATTGAACACTTGGTCATTTGAGCTCAAGGAAATTCAGGAGTCGTTCAAGTCCTTGTAAGTCGCCTTCCTCGCTCTCAACGAGGTTTTGGTCGACCCACCCATTTGTATAACTTCCTCCGAAATCAATAACCCATGCGTCACCCTGTTCATCAATAAGAACATTCTCAGCTTTAACATCACCCCATACCAATGAAATATTATGAACCCACTCCAACGTATCCTTAACTTGGCGATGCCACCTCTTCCTCTCGGACGTCGTGATGGATCCCAACTTGTACCGCGCAATATTAGAAACAGGAGGTACCGTTACTACATAGTCCATTAGAAACCCCAGAACACCATTTTCTGCCCCAATGAGTCCAATAAGCGATGGAATACGGACGTAGTTTGCAGGTGTCTTCTCTCGAATACGTCGTAAAGCGTTGATCTCTCGTTGGATAGGCTGACACTGCGACTGTTGCATTGCAACTTTCGCACACATCGTAGTCCCTCGGACATGGACTTTAAAAACCGTATCGGTTTTCAGCACCTCAAGTAGGTTGATGTCAGAGAGCTGATAGATGGGTAGATCGGAGAAGTCGTCTATAGATATTCCATAGAATGCGCGGTTCGCATAACTTGCTGAGTTATTATCTTGTACAACTTGCAACTCTCGGTCAACCGTTGTCATTCGAAGACTAGCCACAGGGGGCCTGACAATGTCGGAAAGGACTCTGGGAGTATTTAGGTCCCCAGCGAATTTGCGGTACCATGGTTGACACTTTATAGCGATAATATCGCCCAGCTCTTCAAAAATGTTATCGAGCTCCGAACTTTGATGCATGTTGGCTTCGATACGGTCAAGATAAACCCGTTCAAGAGTACCTGCTTTCGAGTCGGCGGACAAGAAAACATGGAAGTATTTGTTGTTGCATTCCATGGTATAAACGCAATCTGCTCCGATTCCATAATCAATACTCCGCACATGATTAGGTAGGGGAGCGTTGGGAGTTTGAAAAGCCATATTTAGTCTGAAGTGATTGATGAATGTGTTGATGAAAATGCGAATGTGAGAGTTCAGCAGCAGCGGCGTCAGAAATAACAGTAAGGTACCTTGGCATGCTAACCCTTACAAAACTAGATTGACACTAGCCCTCTCACGTATTATCGCACGACGTGTCAGGGTGTTGGCTCGTAGTTTACGCTCTACAATTCGCTATTGGCTAGGTTTGTTTCTTATAAGCAATCTAGTTGTTCTCTCAAACGGTAGGCTCCGTTAGATGGGCGTGATTACGCAACGCATGCAATTAGCAGTGCATAGAGGAGCACGTGCCCAACCGCCAATTAGTTAAGTCAACACCCGCAATCCAAAAGCCGCCCGTCGTCGTTCTCGTGCAAACACGGACATCTTTTCCTCCCCTCCCTTAACCATGCTTGCATTGAGTATTCGCTTTCTCTTTCGATTGGTTGAGATGTCTCCCAACACCCTTCGTAGCTTGACGATTTCTGCTCGTTCAAAGTCGATCACCATGACTTGGTTCCTTTCCTCATTCCAAAGTATGTTGCGGGGTTCAAGATCCTTGTGCAAGACGCCAAGGTTGTGGATCGCTCGAGCTGAGCAGTCAACCTGCTGAGCAACGGCTGTGCTATTCTGACTGGTAAGGTGCTTGGATATGCGCTTTCCTCCAAAACTTAAAAACATCATGTGAACAAGTTTCGTTATTCCTTCATAGAAATAATGTGTCTCCAGATCGATGTTTCCTAGGTGAACCGGTACGTGTACACCCTGCACAGGTCGGAGCTGGTTGTAGATAGAGGCCTCCCATTGTAGGCGCGAAACGAAATGGGCCGGGATGGCCTTCGCAGCCACTGTGTAGCCGTGAGATCTCAGCCTAACTCGAAACAGGACACCGCAAGCTCCAGGAAGCCCGACAGGCTTGCAGTCTGTATCGAGGTCCCTGGACAGCTGTTGGCGAATAAGAGTAAGAAATCCAGGCGCGCTAATCCGATGGCAGCCCTTCCCATGATCTCGCACGTTCGGACACAGGTTGTCGAGCACACCCCCGTTCACTAATCCTAGCAGACACTTCTGGGTGCAGTACTGCCTCCCTTGCGCTTCTTGACGGGAGGCACTCCTGTATGACGAGGCTCTTGAGGTAGCTTGAGTGTGAGTCATGCTCTGCGGCGTAGCACGCTGTCGACTTGGGGTATATTGATCAGGGTCCTCATCGCTGGCCTCACGATCATCTGCTGGCTGCCAGCAGCTTGAGGAGCTTGTTGGAGGTGCCCTTCGTCGGAGCTGTATAGGCGACATACGAAGAAAGTCGTCTTGTCGAGGTGGTTGATAATCCGATGATGGTGCCTCGTCTGGGGGGATGGTATCTAACAGCTCATCGTACACAATCTCCCAACTATTCAATTGAGCAGCTGCACTAGCTCGCCAGTTCTGATTACGGGGTTGCGGCCTCTTTAGCGCCTGGAGAGTGAAAGCGAGCATCTGCGCCACCGCTGTTAAATGAAGACGATTGGCTCGGTCTGAATCCAGCAACCATTCCGTTGATGCCCCGACGTCGCCTTTCGGTACAGATAGGTAATAGTGTACTGTTCCTGGGTTGTTGTCGGGCACCCGGAGAAAAATGCATGCTTCGCCCGTGCACACGCAACCGTACTCTAGCCCCCCTTCGACCATGTACGAAAATGCCTGGGTGATGACTGCAGCTATCAACCGGCGGTATTGGTCACGAGGAGTATCAGCGTCGGAAGCCTGCACCACATCTTCTAGCTCCATGTCTGCAAGGCCCTCGTAGATGTAGCCGAGCGGCAGCTTGTAGGGTGCCTTGTATTCGATAACAAAAGCTGCGATGCGGTTTTCCGAGTTCTGCATGCCGGTATTGTAGACGCAGAACTAGTCTGCACGAGGACGCGAGGATCGTGTCGTTCTTGCGCTTGCTGAACTTGATCGCGCCTCCTTCTCTTTAGCCTTAGCCTACAAACGGGGCGATCGCCGCCGCTGAAGCCCTGAGACCGTCATTTGCTCCATGCCGTCCTCCAGTTGTGACTCGGGGCTCAGCGTATTGGCATGGTTTTCGAACTTCACTAAACCTCGAAGCTTGAATTTTTTCCGTAACGTTGGTTCATTGTATATCTGTTCGACTATCGAAGATACACGGTCTTCGACGGTGAAACGCTGAAAATAGTTCAGATCCAGCTCGGAACCCATCATCCTTCCTTGGACCGTCCTGCCGGACTCTTCCAAGGTATGCAACGATGTGAAATAGCGCTCCGAGGGGAAATCAGAGCCCATGATGCTGGCCCAGATTGCTGCCTGCTGTTGAGGGAAATTCTCCCATGCCACGAGTTTGTTCGGTCGTAGCTTGTTATTCGCGTTTGCGGGGTCACCTCGTGTGGGTTGTGTCGCATCGGACTGGATGGATAGGCCTATATGGAGATGAGTGTGACATGCGTCTAGAAATTCGGGGAGGGTGGTCCTGCGGGGTTTGTCCTCTTCAATTTCGCGTCTGCGTTGTTCCTCCCTCTGTGCATTTTCTGCAGCCTCTCGTTTATACTGTTCCTCCTCACGTCTGCGTTGTTCCTCCCTCTGCGCGTTCTCAGCGATCTCCCGTCTGCGTTGCTCTCTCAAGTATAGTTCTTTATAATCGGGTAATTATTCAGCCATGTGGAGCAGCAGGGCTAATATTGTCTATATAGCAATCAGTAGGTGTACAAGAGGTGTGTGTTGACGCAATGCCATTTCTGTCTTGTTTGTTTTGTGTTTATGCTTGGCAAAGTTAGGGGCTGCACGACGTCACTGGACTTGGTCAGTTCACTCGTTGGCTTGGCATGTAAAGTACTTTTGTTTCGGAGCGCGACGAGTTCATCACCTAGTTTCAAACATACGCTAACTAAAAAGAACAATAACAATTCTGCAGTCTACGTCTCAACGCTGCCTGCATTTTCTGCCTTCACAAAGAGCCAAAGAAAACCTTTCCTCAGTTTGCGTACCATTGACATTCAGGTAGTATTTCCAGTAGTATCCCTATTCATACTCTGATCAATATCTTCATTGGTGTCTCCATTGTCATCCTCTCTTTCATTCGCCCTAATCCCGCGCCAAAATTCCGCTGTCTCCTCCGACGTCATCCTTTCCAATGGCACAACTCGCTCGCGGTGAATGCCACTGCGCCGAGTTCTTTCAGCATTGTTTCTGCCTCGAGAAGTGCCATTATGCTCGTCTCTGTGATTCTGGACAGGAGCATGTGTACCGCCATTAGGCGCTTCTACAAACGTTCCGTTAACATGAGTTGAAGGTGTATTACTTGATAGCTCATAGCCATTATGTGCGATTTCCTCGGTAGGAAACACATCAGCGGGTCCATTAACCTGGCTAGAAGTAGTCTGAATACGAATGACATTCGCTTGGCCATGTTCGCTCTCATCACCATCATCACGAAAGGGATCAGGAACGCGAGTCGAGTCGGACCAAAGATCAGCCATAGATACCGAACGCGGTTGGGTAGCCGGCTCGTTGTTCAGGGTCATGCTGATTGGTTCCCAATACCCGAGCGGTGCAAGAGGAAGGACATCCCTTAGTCTCACTCCCTCGTTCTGGCTTCCTGATCCTCTGTATACGTCGTTATGTCTGATTTGATGATCTTCATTGCCGTTGACAAGTCGACCGCTGTCTGGCCCAGTCGTAAGGTTGGCAGAATCCGACTGGTTGGGCTGGTCTCTCGTAGTGGCTTCAGAGAGAGCATCATGTAATTCTTCAAAACGAGGAGTGTTGACAAGTTCCCAATGGTCGTCCATATGTGCTGAAGGAATTCCCGAGTTATTGCCGGTCTGAGGTGTGTTCGTTTGATGAGGCATAATCGATCAGACGTTGGGGTGGGATACGAAGAAAGTCCTATGTATATGTGAACATGGATTCTATTTAGAAGCTTTCTGGGTTGTTCTGACCTTGATAGCTTCTGTCACGGAATATGGAAGTAACAAGAAGGGTTGGACTCGATTTGTGATTGAGAGGGCTGTTGAAAGGATGATTAACGTGGAAGCATTTTGGATTGACAATATTTAGCGAAGAGAAATTAGAACTGTCGAAAGAACTCTTTCTGCTGCAGCAAACCTTTATATCTACTTACCCACGACGCTACTACTAAACTAGTTTATAGAATCGAGGGCCGCGTATCCGGGCGTCCCTCCCTTTCACTCACACTCTTGGCACTTTTCAACATAGCTGCAGCAGCAAATTGGCGATGCACCGACCTTCTCTTTTGACAAAGGAAGGTATCGGATGCACACGTAAATGCAGATCTCATACAGATTGAAGCTTGCCCGGCTCCTGCGTTCGCCTGGGTTTCTACCATTGAGCACTAATGAAAAACGACTGCGTCATCTCCTTGCTACAGTTACCTGCAGGTGTGATGAGGCTTGCAGGCTGAGTAACTTTGGCCACATGAACAATGTATCCCGATGCGTAGCATGGATGGTTACGATGAGATCCTTGCTTCTTCCAGCTCATGGTTATCGCAAATAACTGGCTTTGGATAACTCCAGTGTACGTCTAGTCTGTACTATTGACATTTAGATTTTTGCCTGTGCTCGTGTTTGAAGCAGAGTCATCGTAATTTTACGCGAACAGTGTCTAATTTTATATACAATCTATTCCAGAGGTGTCACGCGTCCGATTTGAAAGGATACATTGTCATTTCTGAAAGTAAAGGTCCAGATTACTTGCTTCTGCCGTTAGACTTTCCATCCTCTTCACGACTAATAGGGTTATAAAAGCTGGGACTACTTCTATCTAAGGAATGCGAAGTAACGATACCCTCAACTATCGCGTTGCTGCGCTGAAGAATGAATGGCAATCCCTGATCTCCGTCTGTCTTCATCGCTTAAATCGCGTAACAAACTATCTATATTCAATATATAAGGCCTACTACTTGAGCTTGTACCCCTTCCTTCCATGTTACAACCTGTTTCTCCATTGACAAGTCGGATAGAATCGCCTTGCCCGCCTGCTCTATTAGGAGTGTTTGGTGGAGCAGGGGGAGGGATTTGGTTTGTAGACATGATGCTGAAAGGGACTTAGGATCGATCTAAGAGCTATAAGTATATGCCTTAAAAGTAGGATTAGCTAATCTCACCTCAATTTCACTGCGACGTTTGATATGTCGAAGTTTTGTATGATATAGATAGCCCTTAGTATATATTAGCATGCTATACACAAGATAGTACTGTTCATTCTTACAAAGACTTAGTTAATGTGTATAGAAAAGTATTGACTTGAACTCTTTTTATGTGGCGAGTAATAATAAACTCTTCAATAGATAAACTTGTTATATGTTGCAGTGTTAATTAGAGGATATTTACTAGTATGGATCGCCTCGTTTGATCAAGAAGGGCATCACTTCATGCATGCAGATGCAGGCTTTATGCTAGTTGAAGTCCGATGGAAACGAGTAGCAAAGTATATGCAAATTTGCCCGGCTACTATGCTCGCTAACATTCCTGTTATTAAGCACTACTGGAAAGCAATAGTGCCATTCCCATATTACGTACATACGCAGATGTGACGAGGCTTGCAGGCGGAAGCACTCTCTTCGGCAACGCGAAGAATGTATGATTACCACGCACAACTGTCTTGTATTGGTATGACTGTAGGTCTATTTCATCTCGTCGACATCTATTGCGGCACAATCATCAAAGATGTTCTTTAATAGTATATACTACTCCCATGTAAAAGAAATTTTAGAGTTATCATTATCCTGCTCAAGCAACTGAGACTTCAGACTAAGATCAATTGCTTGTGCTATTCTCTTCATCGCGAACAAGATCATAAAAAGTAGTGTTGGTTTCATAATTCAAGGAGTTCAAAGGGACTACTGGATTATGTGCACTTTGGGCTCAAGAGTTGGTTGCACGAGCCGTATTGTCAATCTGAACCAGGGACAGGACCAGACCCATTCACCGGTCCCCGAGAGGTGTTTGATGTAGGGGGCTCCTCGGTGGGCGTTATTTAAAGTTACCGGCACATGCAGACCCTCTTACAGTTCTTTATAGATGTTATCATGGTATTCATCCAAAAGGCATCAATTGTCCTCACTTTTTCGTTGCGTGTAGAAAAGCTAAGGCTCAAGTTGCCTTCGTATAGTAAGTGACTTCGGTCGTTTGTAAAGGCTGTACTATCGTGAGTATTCATCTATGAAGATTACCGACGAACTGCATCGGATTGTCAAATGTGATCCCCGCAGCGTGGTATGCATAGCATGCTGACCCGAACCTCTCCCGCTATTGGATTCCCGTCCTACGCAATACGTTCATAACGACGTGAATCTGTCTCTAGTATGCATGCAGCTGATCGATACGAGCAGAAGGCAGTATATTGCTCAATTGGCATGTTGGCGCTATTCAAACGAATATTAAGACTTCGTGTAGGGAAAAAGAAGCATTCAAGTGATATGCTATCTAACTCTGTGGTGCAGCTGAACGATGATTGGTCTAGACGCGGCGGAAATCTTGTTTCGGTGGCTTGGCCCGTCTTAAAGGGCAGAGATCCTCGGTTTCGTCGTCCCTTGCCATTCTCGTAATAGAAATCCTCGGTTTCGTCCCACGCCATTCCTCGAAGATTTTGTTTCATTACCTTCGTCTCTCTCGCTGTTTCGTCTGCCTAGTAATTCTGTTTCCTTCTTTGACCGCTCCACGTCAGCCATGCATACCGTCAACAGAATACTCGACGAATTGGATTCCATTGGGAAACAAATACGTGTCATCAATTTCGACGACTCCGAGCTGGGCCGCTTGAAAATGAAACTATCGGGGTTGTCATCACAACTTGCTGTGCAACGTTCACTCTCAAACACCGTACGCCAATTGCAGGAATCTAATAGCGCCAAGTTACGTCAAAGCAGGATAGAGAAGTTTATCAAGGTGGTCTATGGAGGCGTGAAATGCTCAAGCTCCGGAGATGATTCGCGATGGGCGAGCTTGCACGTCTTAAATTGCGAAACGTTTCTGCTTATCGCAGCATCCTACACGCCTGTAGAGGTCGCTAAAATGAGCCGGACTGAGTTCGAATTCCTCATCGCCGAAGCTCCTAGGTGCGTGACAGAACTTCCTTCGAAATGGATGTTTCGCAAGGAGTTCCAGCTGGCGGTGGCAGCTCATGCGGAACTAGGAGACATGCCGCAATTCAAGAGAAGTATGCATGTACACTCTATCGAACGCCGACTTAGCTTATCAACGACAGAATACCATGAACTAGAATATAGCACTCCAGATGTTCATGAATCTCAAAAACGTCGTTGTACGGGTGCGTTGAGAGTACAAGATTACCTCCTATCTGTCTAATGTTATTTTGTAGGACAGAATGATGACAAGACCCCGTCTCCCATTGTGCTTCAAGAGATGACTGACGTAAAACGCTCTACGGGTAAGCGGATTGTAGATTGGCATGAAGTATAATGCATTAAAAGTGTGACAGGTGCAGAGACAAGTGCAGGCCTGGGGATTGAAACTGCGTTTGACTTGACTCCCGAAGTGTTCGAAAAGATTTGGAAGAAGCTATCCCATGAACGGGTAGCTGGAGAACCCCAGAGTATTATCTTGACCATCCCATCAGAGGATCGCGTCGGCTCAATTGTTTATTCGATCCCACGAAGAAAAGCAATCATGTGCGGCAAGGAATACAACCTTCCCCAGCTAACTCTGCCTATTTCGGGGTGATAAGCTTCACGTCAACTACCATAGCCTCGAATGGAGACCCCGCTGGCACTATCCCTACGTATGGCCCTTTTTGGCCAACGACATCCCATACAGTCTTCTCTATGTTGTCCTTGTCTCGAACTCTTATGCACCCAAGTTTATCAGACAAACTCGGTGCTCTGAAAACGACAAGACGGTCTTTCGTATGCTTGGGGACTTCATCTGCGTAGTAATTTGTCCATGGAGTAACATCGAAGGAGGTCTCGTTAGAGCCAAACTTTTTCTTTTAGCTCCTAGGACCTCTTCAAAGAATGTTTATGGGGTTTCGGACCTTCTCTACAGCCATCACTTTGAGCTTTCCATCATCGTTTGCGACATCTGAGGGGATTTCGCGTGCATTCATCGTGGGCAGCGCTGAACGCAACCCTATAGGTGCGATAGATAGCTTTGTGCGCTTTCCGTCTCGGAGAAGTGTTCTTGGGAGCGTAGGTATTATCAGGAGGGTGTTTGGGCGATGGGTCAAGGGCGCGAGGAGAGATGCCTGGGGATATGGAGGACCTGTCAGACTAATCATAACTACAACATGGTATAAGAAGTATTTACCTTGATACGAAAAACTCTTCAAGGGCGATGCGATTCAAAGTAACAACGTCACAGGTATTCAGTGTTGAGGAGGGAGACCTTGCGTGGGATCGAGGTCATGAGTGCTTTATGTGTTGGCGCCCAAAAGCTTCGTCGCCTTCGAAATGCCGCCCCACCATTAGCGGGGGGACAATCACGTGACCATCCACACTTCTTCCAAAACGTATGCCTTGGGACTTTGGATGTGTCTCTTACTCTTTCGTCAAACATGGCCAAGGCAGCATCTATTGGTGTAAGGTTTAAATTGCTGGCAGAATCGTGGCGGCTTTTTACTTGTACTTCGGCAAGATCTAGCCTCCCATGTGGGCCTATTTAGTTACTGGCAAGCTAATAAGGTTGTTTCCTGCGATCCACATAAAGCAACATGCGCTTTCCCTTCCCCTTCTTTTTCATCATCATCGCCGTTGTCGAGGTTAAGGGACCAGCAACAGTAGAAAATCTTAGCAGAGCACAGAATCAGGTCGCTGGAGGAGGGACGTGCGCTATTTGGTTGGAACCCTATAAATCGATACAGTGTGGAGCTGGATATGGAAAAAGCGTTTATCAATACTGTAAACCACAAGGTATTTCACTTCAATGCTATCCGTATTAATTATCACATTTGACGCCTGTCCACCGCTCCGCCCTTGGCCCAGCTATACCATGTTTCCTTAAGCCGTTGTGCCATCGCGCTAGTTGACGAAGACACACGTTCGTTAGTCGTCTCACATAAGCTTCAGGTGCGCCGGCCTACGTACACCTCATTCGAGGATACGACGATATTAGAGGAGCCGGCCAGTAACTTAGAATTTCCGACCTTGTTCTGATTCGTCAGGAATAAGGTGAATGACGGTTTCTAGCGCCCGGAGATAGTGCGAAGTAGGGATCTGGAGCCTGCCTTGATTATATAAAGCTATTAGCGCCACGCTGTAACCCCTGCTTAGACACTATACTTATTCCAAGGTTGCCCACTCTCAACTTCGAACCACCACCGTTATTTTTCAAAGCTGCTCACAGCTCTATCAACACGTTCTTATTAAATATTATCTTATAAATAAAGGTTTCACTTTACATAACAACAACCAGGCGAACATTCACTCAAACAACTTGCCATGGCTGGTAGTTCAATGTACGAGATCAGAGACACTTGGAGCAGTGAGATTAACACAGACGTTACATTGAATGTCTTTGTAGGCAGCAAACGTTTTCCCATCGAGCTTTTCACCGCAAATTTTCAGGCTAATCCAAGATTGCTGAAAACGTACCTACTCCATGTCGAACGCTCAGATCCATTGTATATACCACCCTTGCAATAAGGTCCTGATGAGCATGAATTTGTGGACCCTCTTGAGGAATTCTATGGTTGGGCCACGGAACCTTTTACATCTCTGTTTCGAGAAATTACACCTTTAGATCGAAATCGATCGTATACCCTCCGAACAATCTATATACACCCTGCAGGTGGCCGGCGATGAGTTGATTTCGGTCTCGTGCGATACCAGTTCCGATAGACGTCTAGTTGGTGTGCTACTTCCTGCCTCTAAAACGCTCGACAAGTCCACATTTTCAGTTTGGCGTCCTACCGATATCCGCGTGCAGCTTGACGACAATCTGGTGGCCTTGCCAACAAACCCTCGGAAAGTGTTCGTGGAGGGAGAGGGCGTCTACTTTTTCAAGCAGACATTAGCTGGAGATATTAGCACGACTGTTAGAGAGCTTGCTGTTTACGCCAAGATTAATGCGGCTGAGCTTGGAGAAGATGTACATGTTTCCCGTCTCCTTGGTGTTGTAGAAGATGAGAACATGTCAAGGATTGTTGGACTATCACTATCGTATATCGATTGCAAGAACACGACACTGTCCTGCGCTTCACAGACAAGTAAGCGTGCGATATACGAAAAATGGCTGAAGTAGATCACATGTTCTCTAAAAGAGCTTCATGCACATCAGATTATCTGGGGGGACGCAAAGTCTGATAACGTTCTTATTGATGTGCATGATAACGCTTATTTGGTTGATTTTGGTGGTGGTTATACAGAGGGTTGGGTAGCGAAGGAGTTGATGAATACTCAAGAAGGCGACTTGCAGGGTCTTCAGCGTATATCACAATATCTCGATAGAAGACCTGTATAAGGACAATTTAACCACTTCGGATTAAGGCATACCCCATCTCGAGTTAGTCTGAATTAGGCTGTGCAGTAGCTATCGGCATTTAACGGTTGAATGCTTAGTTTGCCTCGCTCTTAGTTTCGCAAAGTTTCACATCGATCTACTCTAGGTTTACACAGCGTTGTCAGATGCTTAGCCGCTCTTTAAATATATAGCCACCTACGTTTTCCCTCATCTCGCTGTGCCAGCAGCATGAATGAAATCATGGAACAGTATGATCTGCTATCAATAGCCAACCAACTACGAGTTGCTTCGTCGAAGCGCCCGTGATTGACTGACAATCTTGTGAGCCATGTGGTCATTTCAAGATAGAAAAATTTTCGTTGGAGAATTATATCTACTCATTCAGATATCTTAGAGCTAGAGTAAAATACCCTTCTTCGCAAACATTCTGGCTTCGGAAGCAGTTTGAACCCGGCCTTTCAAACCTCATTTTCTTCAAGATATCAAAGACTTTTATGGTATTCATTCAGTTTATATCCTTGCACAGCCTCTTCCACTCTCTTTCCATTTCCCCGTCATGTGTGATCGCCAGTACAGGGTTTACCGCTGCAGGCACCGCGTCTTGATGGCTGGCGTCCTGTATTGTCCTCGGGCAGGAATTAATTCCAGAACTGGAAGGCAAACCATGTGTGGCCAGGAAAGGACGATTACCGACGTTGTCGATTCAAACCTATGCGGGGATTCTGATTGCTACAAGAACGACCTTATGCAGCGGGGCTGTCACTGTCACATATGCTATTACGACAACCCTCCCTACACTTCTTATACTTGTCAGAATCGGTACCTGCACATTGGCCAACCGACTACATGTGGACATATTGTCTGCATATCATACTGCACTTGCTCCTGAATGTAACCTCGCCACGCAAAGATGTTTTGGAATCACACTACGGGAACATCAAGCCATACAATACTGACAACGTCGTTTTACACAATACCTTCCTACCTACCGTATTTAACATCTAGGCGAGCGACACCCTGGACATGGTCCGAGTTTTGAGTATAGCCTGTGGCTGACTGGTTTTGTTTTTTTCTTTTTGCTGCGATTGCTTAAGGCAGAGGAGGTCGATATTAGGGGAATCGATCGGGGAAGATATGTAGATAAAAAGAAAAAGTTATCTAGTGAACGAATAGGATAATCGATACACTTTCCGGCGACACCGATCCTGTCCTACTAGGCCCTACTTAAGCACTTTACCCAGATACTGTAGGTCATTCTTGCAATATTCCGCCTGCTGAGTGTGACCTCGTAGATTTGTTGTCATCGGGATGATCGCCCGCATCCCTGTCCTGTTCCCAACACTCTATCCAACGATCCAGTCTCGCTGGAGGTCTTGGACAAGTGGAGTTGGCCGTATGAAAATCCTTGAGCTTGTAAGGACTATTTTTGAAATTGGCCGCATTGTACCACTCTAGATCGTCTGCATACCCGACCCATTTGACACGGTACTGTAGCTTTGCGTTGTAGGTACGAGCATTGAGTATCTCTTCTACCTCATATTCGTCGCTTTGATCCGCAACGCTACAATTGCGCTTTCGCTTGAGCCTGCGCGTGCGAATAGGGCGTATGTTCGACATTGGACGCTTTTTGGTTGCAGGACGGGCATTGCTATTGCCGTCGTCATGGTTAAAGCGGTTATCGGCATTGCAATTCCTCTGCTGTACTGCGGAAAGAGGTTTCAAGGCCGGTCTGTCATGGGTAGAGGGTGGCTTGCGTTGCCTCGCCGAGTCTTTGGCGTGCTTAGGGCGCCGATTCGATGTTGTATTCGGCGTTTGAATGTGCTGATTAGCCAGCGGAGAGCGTTTCCGCTTGCGCGTTAACCATGCTGTGTAATTTCCGCTGTCGCCATTGGATCCGCTGCTGCTGTCGCTGCCGCCGCTGCTCGTGTTTTCGAATGGGGGGGAATCGTCTTGCCCATTCGCCCTTTTGCGCATCGGCCACTGCGGCTGATGTATTTTAGCTTTCAGGGGAGCGTGGCCGCTGGCCTCCTGCGTTGACCGTTCGGTATTCATCATCAACGATCTAGTTGGTGGTGTTGACGTGACTTCGTGGTGCGGGAACACACTGGCTTGAGCTCCTGCCCAGTCAATCGCATGCAGTCTGGTGGCATCTTCCATACCTGGAAGCTCCGTACCTGAGGAACA
Organism: Helminthosporium solani; assembly: GCA_022560085.1. Classification (NCBI taxonomy): domain Eukaryota; kingdom Fungi; phylum Ascomycota; class Dothideomycetes; order Pleosporales; family Massarinaceae; genus Helminthosporium; species Helminthosporium solani. The sequence continues at coordinate 6,210 of JAFISD010000327.1, read as the reverse complement.
CTCTTTACCGCGACACTCTGGAGTCCAGTTGTGCGAGCCTTCCGGCTGGTTACCTATCTGCATGCCCATTTCATCTTCCCGCGGCCAGTTCTCGTCCATTTCTGATTCGGGCTGGTTGTCTTCGATGACAGCCGTGTTCTCTACGTGGCATCAGAAATCCTGTGCGTGAATTTCTGTAGTCAAGGGGCCAGGGAACCTACCTTGAAGGCTGCCCTTGTGAGGAGCGGGCTGACTTGAGCTCTCGTCACTCAGATCCTCCTGATGAGTTTGCATTGGAACAAATTGCTCGAACTCCACGCTTTGATATTCGTTCCGGAGGAAACCATCGACACAAAAGCCATTATGATTAACTCCACCGACATCACCGCTGAACTCGTCGTTGTCTTCACTAACTGTGTTCAAGTTAGTCGTAATACCATGCCAAGATGAACACATTCGTCTGTCGGTTTCGGGAGTACTAACCTAAGCATGTCGAATCATTTACCTCGACTCTGGGCGACGTAAGTGCAGGATTCTCTCTATCCTGGCCAGTGTTTGACCCAGGCCTGGTACCCAGAATCTCATCAAAGGCAGAACGTACGTCTCCATTATACGACATCTTTTTGACGGAATTGCGTAAGGAGGTCAGCTTCGGCTTCGGTGGTCCTTCATAAGCAACGAATTGAAAGCGCTGAACGGGAAAAGTTTGAGTAGACATTGCCGTAGCTGCTGTCGTTGCTTTGGGGAGCTGGTGATGGGAAGAACGGGGAGGCGCAGTGGTTTAAGTAGGTGAAGGTTCCACGCTCGGATACCAATTCTCTCGGAAATCTTGCTTGAATGGCCTGGGGTGCTCCAGAGGCAGCAGTATGTGCGAGACGGGGTTAGAGACGCACACCCGAGAGTACCAGGTTAGGATAGAATCAGCAATCATGCAGCCGCGTAATGTCGGTGGCAATGCAGGTCTCGCACGGAGCCCCTTTTCCTTTAGACAAAAACAATGCCGCTAGGACTCGCCATAGAAACGAGAACAGCGACGCCGGCTCTCAGGGGTCAGATCATGCTACTGCTATACACCTCCCCTTTTTCATCAGAACCAGCCCGACGCCCATACAAATTCGCATGCTCCCATACCTTCTAGGCCGCATTCCGTGAGCTGATCAGGAAGACTCCAGCATGAACTGTCACCCCGTCGGCAACGCCGAAACCCAAGCCTGAGCTCGAACCTCATTCAGCTCTCGAATCGAGAGCTTCCGGCAGCGTTTACCGGGCTATGCAGGGAGATTGATGTTCAAACATGCCCATGCTGTGCTGATGGCCCTGCTCTCGCTCTTTGCTTCCCCTAGTTTGGTGACGCCGACATGCGACACTGCTGGCATACAGACTAATATTGTAGGCCATAGGTCTCAATCTGACACAACGGTGCATCCTTGGCGAATGTGCCTCAATCGTCATCTGCTCAGCTGAGCAGCGGGTCGTAGTCTGGCCGTGCCAGCCTGGCATGATTTGCTGGTAAAATAGGCTTTCACCGAGACTCCACAACACTTGGACAATTCAAGGCCAATCGCTCCCCGAGGCTATGTAATCCGGAAGGCTTGCCGCAGGTCCAGCTGAAATTATACCAAGGATTGGCCTCCCATGCTGAGGCAATGTGAAAGCGCCCAAGGCGGCTCGTTCACCGTCTCACATAGTTGATGACGTGGCAGGTCGAGGATCTCCGGGATTAGCAGGCACAGGAGTGGATTCTGACTCCGAAAGGGGGAGAAATCCAAGGAAAGGAAGGAGGGTATCGGTGGCTGTCCACAAGTGATTCTCAGTCCCAGGTACTGGTAAGAACGCTCACTGAATCCTGAAAGGAGAATGGATAGGGTCTGCCAAAACGATACCGCGCAGCGCCCTCACCGTTGTTCAATCAAAACCGGGAAATCGGCACGACCAGGCGATGCAGTGGTTGCATGATTGCCAAGGGGAGAGAAAATACCTCATGATGGAGTCCGCGTAACCAGAGTAACCAATTAGGGAGAAAGGGGAGTGTTGGGAGGAAAGAGACTACAAGGTGGAGTGTAGAATGGCGAGGCGGGCGTGCTTTTTATGTGATGAGGTCGACGCACGGGCCAGATAAAAGCGGCGGCACGCCAAGCGAGCCTCCATTTCCCGCTCAGGAAACCTCCATTCCCGGATGCAGTTCCACCCTCACCAAAATACCTGTTTTTATCAAAAAGTGATCTTATTCTACTCCCCTCGGTCACTCATCAGATATGTCCTGGAGTCGAACATTCCATCCGTACGTTGAAATTTCTACCAACGAATGCTACATCGCTGAGATCCTTTTTTCTCCGATATCTATTCTTGACCCTCACTCTAGGAACTCTTCGAGGCGTGCGGTACGTCAGGCTCTTTCGAAGGTCGGTTTTGCGGCTGATTTGGGGATAGAGGATCAAGCCGAGATACTGGATTCAGATGTGCAGCGAAGGCGTTGTCATATATCGTAGACTCTGCAAGTTGGGAGGAGAGGTTATAATTGAAACCCGATGTTTCGTAATGAGAAATCGTAGGGTCATCGTATGCTTGCTGTTATAGCAAGATTAGTCAGTTGTTACAGCACCACCCATACGTCTCAACCACTCACCAATGGCATGCTGTCTTGCGCTGGGAAAATGTTGTTCCCCATCTTCCTCAATTCCGAGAATTTCTTTTTCAGCGCAGCTTCGGTTCTCAGGCGACGTGGGAATTTTGCATTGTAGAGGTCTGTAATCTCAAGCCAAGATAGACTGGTATTTTCCAACCGTAGCGTTCGGAGCACGAGCTCCCCTCTAGGTTCATGAGATGCCATAGCGCCTTAGATGAAAGGCTGAAGAAGACTGGTCGGTGTAGCATCAACATATATAAGGAAGCGGGTCACTTTTATCGAGCTTTGCCAGCCGACCAGCTGCTGCGCCGCATAGCTACACTTCCCAAATTTGAACGTCACACTGAGCAAGTCAAGCAATAGTCAAATATCTCTGAAGCTTGTAGAATAAGGGTAGGCTTACGGACGTCCTTGTTATCTCCTAGAAAAGCCCCGATATCCTTGTTATTTGCCTACCCCCTCAAAATTTCTATCAGTATGTTTGTTCGGTGGACCGATTACGAAGTCGCTCTGCTCATTATTCTCCGTTCACATTCTCTTTCCTACAAGCAGGTGCTTTTACGCATGCGTGCCATTGTTTCAACACCTAGGTCTACTTCCAGTCTACGCAGAAGGGTATCTTTGTGTGTTGCCGAAAACACCCATTTGTACAGCGCAGGAGACCAATGCTGGCAGTTGGAGGAGATATCTCTCTGGGTCGATAGCTTCGACCTTTCTCGCAAAGAGCGACACTTCTGCAAACGTATGCTATATTTGTAGGTCTCGTTGTTCTTCCCTATCATTATTCGCTAACCACTATTCAAGTAACCGTGAGAGGCCAGCTGTGCGGTGAGAGATTTCAGCAAGGATTATAGACTTCGAATTTTCTGTTGGGTGGAAAGGGAGGGTATAATATAAGTTGATTCGTCATAAGATATCACAACTTTGTTAGTCGTGAATGGAACGGTGAACCCAGATATATATAGTAGCTAGGGATAGACTGATCTTGACATGGCAGAGTATGGGGAGCAGACAGATTGAGGCTGTATGATTAGCAACTATTCTACCGAGGAAGGGTTCCCTGATCGCGTGCTGGTATTGTGGAGAATATGTGATTCCTTACAGCGGGATTTGAGGAAAGAGTTACGGCGTGCCATCCAACCAGCTAGCGCCCTGTGATTACCATGGGTTTGTACTTAAAATTCTGAAATCCGTTTCTCCTTCATCGAAAAGACTCCAGCTTGATCGGGATACAGCAACCTGTCCCCCTCAATACTCGACCGCTCCCAGGACTAGTTTTATCTCATTCACTCAGCGCGAGCAAATCCTCACATAGTACAAAAAGCCTTGTTATAGATAGGGAATCAAGATCCAGCAGGTACCTTCAGGATCGTTTGATACCCTTCCGATATCAAGTAAGACTGATCAGATCAATGATGGCAGATAATTCTAGCGACCATCTTTACATCCCCTTCAGCACTTGATGAGAGGGTTTGCGTAGACAATTCTACGCATACGATTGTACATGAGTTTGTCCGGCTATTCTGAGATAAAGACCGCACGGTATTGGATCTTGCCACTGGCCATCAATAGCATTGCCTGGGTGATTCCTTCGACGGTCAGGGGAACTTTCTGCACTACCGGCTTGATGTGGTTATGGGACACAAACTGCAGCATCTCCGCGCTACAACAGCGTGGTGCAATAATAAATCCCTCTATTCTGGGGCCTCTTGTCACGAGCGGGAGAGCAGGTATTTCGATTTCGCCATCCAGGAGGCTGAGTACGAGAACCCTCCCCCTCGATGCCACAAAGCTCATCAGAGAACACCAATCGATCGCTTACAGTCATTAGCACAACGTGCCCAGCTTATATAGGGACACGTACCAACGCGGCTTGTGACTAGCAAAATATCCAAGGACGTGGTCTCGTCAATCTCGTCAAGATTATGTGAATCGTGAAACTATACAGCGCCCAACGCCATAGCATCGTCTCGTTTCGCGACTGTCCGGGAGAATACCGTCACCCTGCAGCCCTTCTTTGCCGCAAATTGAACTGTAAGGGGATCGAGACCACCTAGGCCAAAGATACCGACCTCATCGCTTGGGGCGAGTTTCGCCTTCTCCAACGCGAAGAAGGCGGAATTGCCAGTACACACCAGAGGTTCTGCTTCAACATCAGCCAGGACCTCTGGGAATGATTCCTTCCAGATTGCATGGGTTGCAAATGCGTCTTAAACCATGTTGGAATCGCCGTAAAGAAGGACGCTAGCACAATAACCCCCCCCCTGAGAGACACTCTGGACAAGCTTCTCAGCTGCCACATCGGTAACCCCATCCCATGGGTCCCTTTTTGTAACGCATGGACTCTGGGTCTCACTTGTTCGACGATGTCGATTCCTTCATGCCAGAGGATCATATCGTGAAACTGGAGGTATTCTTCAGTTCCACATAAGTCTGCCATCGTGACGATGATGAGGACTTCGTCTTCCGTAAGGGCGCCCATCATGGTGGAGCTTGGCCTGATGCTGACATCAGAGGAAGCTCGGAAGGTAGTCCAGGCGAACATAGCAACAAAGGATGACAGAACCATGGCATCGACCTGGTTTGATAGAACAACCGTGTGACGGGCGAATACAAACCGGCCAGTAGCATTGCATGAGCACTACCACGGCACTCATGGCTTATCCATGTTGCTCGTTGGCGTTGTTCGTTCCACGGTCGCGGGCAATGCAATGTATGCGCTTACGTCACGGATGTCATTGTGCCAGGAAGAAGACAAGAAGGCCAACTGTCCCTGAACGCATAGTGCTGATGCAGCATCTACGCTAGCACTATGCATCTCACACCGAGCATTCCGACGCGCTGATGGTCGATTTGTCGAGGTTGAACGTCGATCCGGGTAACGTCTCTTGTACGCTGAATCTATGTTTTGCGTGCTTATTCGTTCACGGTGCTGCTCGTTCGCGGTATCGCTTATTGCCAGTAGTTATGCACCTTGTGTTGCATTATTTCTACGTGAATACTAATAATTGGGAACAGCTCTGGATTCTTCTGGATACAAATATTTCCAATTTTCTGCCACTAGGCGCAAATGCTAAAGAGCACTGCGATGGATTCTTCGTCCAAATTTCTTGTCCCTGATCTCCGCACTCGGTTTCCACCATCCCCGGAGGCGCCTATCAAAACTGTTGCGGAGCTGATCGACTTCAACGCGGAAAAAAACCCAAAACATCTTTTTTGCCTTCAGATGCAGTCACACAACTTTCCTCCACGTCGCATCACCAACGACATTCTACGTAACATCATCTTAACATGCCAAGAATGGCTGCTATCGAAGATTAGCGGAGCCAAACAGGTGACTACGAATGATGCTGGAGAGACCGTCAAATGTCCGCCAATCGCCATCTTTATGGACAGTAACCTCAATTTGATTGTCCATCTCTTTTCATTGATAGGCCTGGGCATCCCGGTGCGTTAGCTGCCTCTACGACCTGGTGACGACGACTGATATTCAGTGCAGGTCCTGTTACTCTCACCCCGGCTTGAGCCAGATGCTGTTCACCATCTGTTAAAGGAGACTTGCGCTTGTGCAGTTGTAGCCTCTCCACGCTTGAAAACCGCCGCGG
>JAFISD010000326.1:0-26662 GCA_022560085.1 Helminthosporium solani | reverse complement strand
GCGTTAGTCTACTAAGAGGGGGGGTAGTATAATAATCTAGGACTATTATAGGTATTACTTAGAGATTCCTTTTAGACCTAGACTAAATATTATCTAAAAAGACTCTAACTATAGGTATATAAGGTAGACTTTTTCTTTTAATAGTTTAGTAGTTTTCTATTATCCTTTTATACTAGGCCTTTAGGTAGTAATTAATCCTTAGTCTTTGTTTTTACCACGCACTCCTATATGCCTCTAAGTTGATTTCTACCCTATTTAGAGCCTTTGCTAGCTAGTGCTGTTACAATATAAGAATATAATAAGAATACTAATAACTATATTTAAGCCTCTAGAGAGGATAAGAGATAAATTACTACTAAACCTATAGCAACCTAGACTAGGACTAAATATAAAGAATTATATAATCTAGCCTAAATAGGCCTAGATCTATAAGGTCTCTAATACCTAATATATATAGTATTATAAGATTCTTTATTAAGTATATTAAGAGCCTTTTAAATATAATCTTTAACTTAGGCGTAATCTCTATAGAGCTATAGTATAGTATAGTAGAGAAAAATCACGTTAAAGAGTATAGGTAGTAGTAGTCAGCGTTGAGCTGAGTAGGGCCTAGTTCATAAGAACTAGGCATGTGGGGCGAGTATCTCTAGAATGTTATTTTAGACTTCTTTCCATCCACAAGGAGCCTCTATTATACTACGCTATCGACATCCGATTAATGCCGCAAGTACCAATAGAATGGAATGGAGATGAAGGATACAATATACGATAGACGATGTACCGAACAGACCCTTGTGCAACCCGTTTTATCGCCCATCCATCATCTTAGTTTGACAGCGACCCCCCACACATCCGGCACTTCCGGCCTACGCATTGGGGCGCATATGGGGATGAAACGGTGACTCGGCTTCGTTGTATTGTACAATAGAAATCGATGAACCTTTGACTGCGTTAGGTTACGCGTGGCCGACCTTGCGATGCTTGTCACAATATCTGAACGTAGACGGGACAAGAACGCTAGTTCGTTTCTTTGCCCAACTTCTCCTTCTCAGAGGCCCCATATGGTTTGCTGCATTTCGGGGCGGAAACTCACCAATAGCAGCAACTCAAAAATGGTTATGTGTGCAGTTCCGTAAAACTTCAGCTAATCGCTTCTTCCGTCGCTTTCGGCACTATTACGAAGTAAACCCCCGAATCACCCCCATTCCAAGAATCTGTTTCATATATTGTAGTTTGCATGGTGTGGTGTTCTCCCCAAATATGTGCGTACAAGGAAAACGGTCAATATGTTTCGCCGGCTGGGCCGCCGATATAGGCCCTAAGACGGTAATGATGGGTATTACCTTTCTGACAAGAACAATAAGTATCTTATCACAAGGCTTTCTCTCTGCACCGTCCCATTTCCCCCCCGCCCTTTTATTAGTTCTTACACTCATTCACTCTCTTTAGGCTATCTCGGCTGTCCAATCTTTTCTTTTCTTTTCTAAATGCGTTTCTAGTAGTCACTCACCCTACTTTCCATTGTGTCACACACTAGTGCAGCACCCGCGCCGCAAGATTCATTCTATGGCTACTCCCTAGGGACCTATTACGTCAATTGGGTGAGTAAGCTTTTATCACGTTCAATCATAGACTATGAGTCCTGTAGTACTGTATCAAGTTGGGTGATGCTCTACAACAAGAAGAATCGTCGATTTCTCCGGAAACAAGTCCTAACGTGAACACAGGCAATCTACGCTCGCCAATATTTTGTCACTGACCTCCCTTCCAACAAACTCACCAAAATCAACTACGCCTTCGCAAATATCGATAACTCCACGGGCGAAGTCACTCTCTCGGACAAATTGGCTGACATCGAATTCAACTACCCCACAGACAAAAGGCCTCTGAATGGAACAAACAGCACCCTGCTCTATGGAAACTTCAACCAACTCTTCAAACTCAAACAACAGAACCGCAATCTCAAAGTCATCCTTGCAGTAGGCGGGTGGTCCTATCGCGAGAACTTCTCGCCTGGGCTCTCAACATCAACAGGTCGCGCCAACTTCGCTTCATCAACCACACAATTGATTCAAGACCTAGGACTTGATGGTATCGATATCGATTGGGAGTACCCCGAGACCAAAGCTGATGCAGACAACTTAATTGACACAGTGAAACGGTGTCGCAAGGCGTATGACGAGTACGCCGACAAGTACGCTGATGGGTATCACTTCGAGCTCGGCATTTCCGCGGGTGCCGGTCCGATTCGCTACACAGCGATGCCTGTCGCAGAGATGGATGAATATGTCGACTACTGGAACTTGATGGCGTTTGACTACCAAGGTCCCGGGTTCGCAAACCTCACTGGCCATAATAGCAATCTATATGCTTCGAAGAAAAACCCCAAGGCGACGGACTATAATACAGATCAGGCGATTCAATATTACAAGCAACGAGTGAGTAGATCCGGGAAGATCAACCTGGGATTGCCGATGTATGGGCGCTCGTTTGCGAATGCTGTTCCTGGGACTACTCACGGGCTAGGCCAATCATTCAATGGGTCTGGGACCGGGACGTGGGAAGCCGGCGTCCTAGACTACAAGTCGATTCCCTCGAACAGTACCATCTATACCGACGATGAGACAGTGGCTTCATGGACGTATGACAACATAACTCGCGAATTCGTCACTATCGACACCCCGGACATTCAGGTCAAGAAGACGCAGTACTTGAAGGAACAAAGGCTGGGAGGTGCATGGTGGTGGGAGTCGAGTTCTGATCGTACTGATGAGAAGAGCCTAACGACGACTGTTTCGGAGGCGCTTGGGGGTGTGAAAGCATTGAAGAAGAGTACAAATTGGATTAGCTTTCCGATGAGCCGGTATGATAATGTGAGAGCGGTGGCGATGAATGGGGCGTGAAATCTTTGTTAGGGTTTTCCATGTGCTTGTTATTTCTTGGGGTCTGCTTATTCAATACGCCTGCTTCGAATTCTTGTAGTTCGAACGAGTGAAAGTGCTACTACAATATTATCCAAGTGTAGAGTGTATGGGAACGCCAATCACGAAATTACGGTGACGTGGCATGAATGAATCTGGTATGATGAAGGAGTGTGACTTGTCATTGACAAAAAGCTATATACAAGAAGTAAATAATACTTAACGATTGATAGCCTTTTTGGGAGGGTTTCTTTCCACTCTTGTACCGCTTTCTCCCACCTTCATACTTGCCTGTCTTCATCAGATCTATGTAAAGAGTCATCCGTGATACTTTACAATTACCGCGCTTAAAAAGGAGGGTTGGCGTTCTTGAGAAGCTCTTCAAAGTAGGCCTGATTCCAAGTACCAGCCTCAGGCGCTGGCTTGAATGCATCATCCTTACCACAGAAAGAGTCATAACGCGTAGCTGAAGTGTCAGAAGTACCATCAGACTCACCACCGGGCTTGACCCAGACGAAAGCATCGGCATAAGATGAGCCAGTGGTGGAAGTAGGACGCTTTCCGAAACCGGCGCCCCTGACGTTACACCAGTCACCCCACTCCTTGCGGAGACCAGAGACACCGTTACGGCCGATATCGATGATCGCCTGACCGGGCATACCGGCATTCTTGAGGAGAGGACCAAAGGTTTCGACGTAGATTTTCTCGTTCTGACATTTGTTCCACTGGGCATCAGTAGCTTTGGAGAATTCTCCGGGTGAGAGGTCCCATTGGTTCCAGCCGGCGACGTTGGTTGAGATACCACGAAGTTGCTTGGGGGAGCCGGCAGCCTTGTAGGCCTTGGCGAGTTCAGCAGCTCCGGGCTCTGTAGTGATGAGTCAGTACTTGGTTTCGTTCGAGGGATGAGAGCAAGAAAATACTCACTGAGGTTATCGTTCCAGCCAAGCCAGCCGCCGTGACCAGCATCCATGTACATGATAATGTTGGGAAGATTGAGCTGCTTGAGGGCGTAGGCAACACCGTCACGATATCCGGCGGCAGAATCTTTACAGCTCTGCAAGTCGGCGTTGGTAACGAGATTGGGGAGGGAGTCTGGTTCAATAACAAGGGCAATGGCGGTATTGGGGTATTTCTTGAAGATGGCGACGATGGCTATATATTATCAGTCTCGTATTTGGACTAGGGGACTGGGACGAATGGCAACTGACGATCGATGTATTCGGACTTGTAGGTGGCAAGGTCACCAGCAGCGAGTTCACCATTGGAGGCCTTGGCAGCGCAGTCACGCCCAGGAAGATCATAGATGACGAAAGCAGCAAGCTGGTCGCAGGGAACATCCTTTAGGTTGTCCTCAATGACGGAGATACGGGCACGGGTATCGCTAGGAAATATCAGCTGTATCCCCTCGATATCCAGTCGAATACATACATCCACAAGAAAGTTCCAACCTCGGCGACTTTGCTAGCCTTAGCAGCGAGAGCGCTATCCGTCATGGAGGCAGCAGCCGCAATGACTTCTTTCGAGTACTCCTTGTTGGCATAGATGGGGCGGGTGAAGGGGTTACCAGACAGAGTGACAGCGGTAGCGCAAGCAGCGGCGACGTTGGCGCGAGCAGTGACGGGACCTTGTTCAACAGGGCTGGGGGCGGCGAAAACGCCAGTTATGGCCGAGGCCACCAAAGCAGTGTAAAGACCTTTCATGATGGATGACTCGAGAGAATTGCTTTCTAGCGGTGTCGATGGACAGCCTACGGGGGATCAGAACCGCTCTTATATCGACGGTAACGCATGGTGAGCCACTATGATACTCACAGTCCGCTGTGCTGTAACTAAACGACCATCTCATCAGGAAGCAGGCCCGTAAACAGCGGACAGGGAATGTGTTCTTGGGTCTGCGCCCCATTGGTGCTGCCATGATGAGGCTTAAATGACTGTCGAATAACGGAAGTAAAGGTGCCTAGTATAACAGGGTCCATGATCAGACAACCATGAATGAACAATATCGGGAAGGGCTGCTTTAGAAAGTGGCGCATCTCCGAAAAATCCGTACAGGATTCTTCATTTGCCATGTACCCGACTTCTCAAAGACATCAAAATCGGGGACCATAGTTATGGCAAAGACTACCACCGAATATCAGTGGGGGACATGTTATGGACTGTGATCGTTTTTCACGTTTGAAGGGTGGTTTTATTTGCATGTACAGCAAAATTTCGTGTTTGGCTGGGAAAAGGGTAAATAGATGGCGATTCACTTGAGACACTCTGTAGACCCGGAGGTCCTACTCCCTCGGAATCACGTCCACCCCGCGATCCCCAGTATACTCTAGATTCCCCTGTTGATGGATCTAACATGCGGAATTGGGACTATACTCCGTTCACACTCGTCCACGAATTGATAGATTATACTGGAGGCGACTTCCATGTTGTATCAATTGATGACCATGACATGTTTTAAACAATCTAAATCTCTTGGATCTAATGACTTGAGGTTGGAGCTCTTCGCTGTTCTGTCGTAGTAATGGCAAAGGTGGGGTATCGCATTTGACAGCATCCATTTTGGTGGCATGGTTCCTTTTAGGTGGCAAACTTCTTGGTTCAGCAAGTGTCAAAACTGACTGTGGGTCGACTTCAGTTTGGGACAGATCTCCTGCTGAACGTCATCGACGGATCTTCTTTAGCAAGCAGATACCAGTGTATCCTGCTACCGCGCAATATCGCATAAAAGATTGATAATGGGTCCAGGCAAGCTTCGCGGGATCAAATGATAGCCCAGCGCGTGCACTCTTGAGTCTAGTAGGAACGGATGACCAAGGTTTCTGTAAAAAGAAAAAACACATGATCGTCAGCCTAGATTGCTGAGGAGGCTTCGAGGCACTGTCAATATAAATTTACCCTGATCACACCACACAAGCGACCACGGGAGTGGTGTGCTGTTCCTGCTCACTTGACTCGGTAGTACGTATACGACTCTGTAGCGAGTATTACGAATTGTAGGCATGTACCCACACGGCGCTATGGTCGATGGGGCAATCTTCTGGAAGGTTATGGGAACACCTCCCGTGCTAATGGTTGGAGCTGACTGGAAGATCTCGATGAGACAAGAGCAATAATGAGCTTGTTATGATGGGACTGACAGATGCTTTGCCACAAGTGGTCCTTGTCTACCAACGAAACCCTCCGTTGAACACCCTGAAGTCCTGTGTTCGAGCTACAGTCTTCCGGTAATAATGGAAGCATTGCCGACATATAGAGACAGTTGGGATTTCATTGAGGTAGATGAACATAAGCGTCCAGGCCCTCTCACTATCAGAAGTCGTGAGCATGGACGCGAATGGTTTCCAGACAGGGCAGAACAGGGCCCCCGGCGCCCAAAGCCAATCGATGGAAATACCGCAGCGCGCAAAGTGAAGCTGGAATCGTGAAATATGTGTGGTGGTGTAAAGTGGTTCATTTGGTTTGAGGTTAGAATTTGATTTAGGCTACCCTTCTGACCGGCCGGTTTAGCGCCACGCCAAGGTGTCAGGAAAAGGTAAGTTGCAATGCTTACGACGTCCTCCTCCACTCGTCAAGCTTCGGTGTGGGGAGATATGCTTGAATTGAAAGAATCTTCGACAAAGCTTCCTTGAAGGGTGTCGATCCCACATCGCTTAGGTCCAAGTTCGATATGTTTGCATTCTAATGTTTCTTCCTTGTGCTACTCCAACGCAAGGTTGGTCTGGAGTCACAACATACCCTCAATATAAGTGGCGACTGCACGGTAGATTGATGCACATTATCCAAACACCTTGTTTTGCCGTACCAAAGCTCGATTCGAACCTATTCACACGTGTTACGATAAAGGGTAAGATGAAGGGTAGCATGCTTCACACTACCGCATATTGAAGTATGGGCGCGGTATCGATGGTACATCAGAGCATGCTTTTTCCGCAGCTAGAAATCGTCTTCGCTACAGCAAGCATCTATGTTTCGTGTTATTCCCAGTCACGCCGAGTCTCGTGTGAATCTGGAGAGGTATATGGGTCTATTCCTACGACAAGGAAAGGTGGCACATCTTCCACAGCTTACCTATACACGACCGTCCAATGTCCAGCCCAGTGAGAAATGCAACAAGAAAAATTCATCCTATTCCTGTATCCTTTCCCAACGCCAATGATGCATTAAAACTCATACATTGCTCGGCCCCGAGCCCTTACCCGGGTCCAGCAGGAGGTGTGGCTTCAAAAAGCCATCGTCTATTTGCTTGAACGCACTTGCAGGATCGTGCGAGATGTCTGATATCAATTGTTTGACAGCGCCCGTCGCATTCGCAATACGCGAGGATTCGCCAGCGCTACTGCTCGCCCCTCTGTCTACAGTGCCCGAAGTCGGATACGGTGATGTTTCCGCCGGGATGCCAAGCGGTGAAGGCATACGGTTCGGCGACCGTCGTGCACTTGGGGGGAGATCGAGGTCGTTGTCATCTTCGTCGTTACTCCCACTATCCGCAGGGCTGAGAAGGCCTTGATCGGCGCCGTCTTGACGCCTAGGCCGACTGGAGTTTCTCCGGGCTGACAGAGCGCTGGGCCGCGATGTCGGACTGTGCACGTTACCACTGGAGTATGCACCTCCTTGCCCGTTGACGTTGGACAGGGCAAATCCATTCTGGCCAACGCGTGGCGTGTGGCCGATTCCCTGACCCTTGTTGCGGGAGTACGTGTTGCCATTAACAACTTCAATATCAAACTCGTCGTCGGAATCGATCTCCTCCACAACGCCTGTTCGTATGCCGAGAATCTCTAGCATGCGGGCGGTGGTGCCACCAAAGATGATGACGGTCAAGACAACTACGACCAATACAGTGGCTCGCAGAGTGTCGCCGTTGTTGCCCGACAAGCCTGCAGCGAGGGCGACACCAACAGCTCCTCTGAGCCCTGCCCAGTAAATCATGGCCTGGTGAGAATAGGGTATCTCGTCGCTCGGCTCCTGAGGGGCATTTTTCCGATTCCGGTATCGTATCACGGCATTGATCATCCATGATAGTGGGAAGACTGCACACCAGCGTGCGACACATATTCCGGCGACGGTGATGAAGATGAAGAGAGGCTTGTACTCCAGCTTGTCGTCGGTAAAGAGCGATAGTCCCAGATAGATGAAGATGAAGTTCTCAGACAATTGGGCAGTGATCTGGAAGACGAATTTGGTGGTCAATTGTGTCCGTCGCGACATGTTGAGGTAAGCGTAGTGCTTCATGCATATACCGCAGAACAGAAGAGACACGATACCTTTGTGGTATTAGCGCATGATCGCTTCGATTGTCGGAGAGCTCGCTTACCGGACATGTGGATGGCGTTGGACAGGAAGTAGGTCAAGTAGGCAATAAGGATGATGATGCAGCTCTCTGTCTTGGGGAAGCGGCGCACGTAGGTGAACTTGAGCATGAGCGAGGCACCGATTCCAACCATGACGCCTATGACCAAGCTTCCGAAGAAGACGCGCAAGAAGATGGCAATGGCTCCAAACAAGCTCGTGAAGCCCAGCGACTCGGCGCCATCCTTGTATCGCTGTGCAGTCTCAAACAGGACGATGGCAATGGCGTCATTCAGAATCGACTCGCCAAAGATGATGGTGTACAGTTTGGGCTCGACTTTGTAGGTGTTGAAGATGGCCAGAATAGTAACGGGGTCTGTGGCCGAGAGTGTCGCACCTACCGACATGGCCTCGACGAAGTTTATTTTAAGACCATCGAGGGCCAACCTGGTCCAGATGAAGAGGATGATGCCGAGCACGACGGCGGATATGAAGGTGCCAGCGAAGGCGAATGTGAGGATGGTGCCTATATGACGGAAGAAGTTTCCCTGCAAAAGGCGCGGTCAGCCGGGGGATCACGACGCTGGGCACGGGTGAATGCTGACCTGGTGCAACTCGTATCCCGACGACAGGATAATGGGCGGGAGTAGCAGGTTGAAAAACATCTGGTAGTCGAAGCTGACGGCATCTCGGATTGAAGTGTCTGCCGTCAATCGCAGCAGCAGGCCCACAACCATTCCTGTGGGCAGTCAGCGCCTCGCTCGACGGAAAGTGTCGTCGAGCCACGTACCAGCGAATATGGAGAGGACAGTCTCATGCACGGCTTGTATTTTGCGCGTCTGCAGGATGTAGCTTGTGAACAGGGCCACAATCAGCAGGAAGATGAGGATGGAAAGGGCCCATGATGTCGATATCTCCTTCTCACTGGCCTCGGGTTCCTCTGTCGGCGCATTAGAGTCGGGACGGTGTGGGTTGTGCTGCTGCTACGGAGGAGGAGGAGGAGGAGGAGGAGGAGGAGGAGGAGGAGGAGGAAAGGGACGAAAACTGACCGTCGCCGTCGGCATCTGTTGCTTCTCGCTCTGCATGTCTTTAGTGTTAGCTTGCGCCCTCTGACCGATGATGCATGCAGACGTGGATGACGACGTACTCAGGATCTCGGTGATGGCCCAGCCCACTACGGAAGCCATGCTGGGTACTCAGGGCTGCGCTATCATGGGAATGCGCAGTGTGAGGATGCGCGTGGGGATGCGCGTTTGCAGTCGTCGGTGGATCGATGGCGGACGGGTTACGGGCTGCGAGCTGCGGCTGGATGGCAGATTGCGCGTGTAAATGTCGCGGTGGTGCAGGATGGATGGCTGCTCTGCGACGTATCACGAGGGGGACGCGCCCTCAACACATCAGTTGACGCGGAATATGGAATGTCCAGGTACTTGGGTAGTCTGCAGTCCTTTGTATCGATGTCAATACGTTCGAATGCTAGGTTGCCTATTTTCCGGTGTCTTGTGTGTCATCTACGTAATCTGACCTTATGAGACGGCCGGTCAGACACACTTTCATTCACGTCAAGGGGCCTCGTTTCAATCTCTATACATGTTCACTCCCCCAGACCGCCGACATGGCTCTTCCCTTTGCATACATGTGCGTGGTAAAAGTACATGTCTACGTCCAGCACGTCCAGTGAGATGGCAACAGGCATTCGTGAGTGCTTCGATGCTGGTTCAACGTCATCGCAGGTAATGGGCGTGTGTCCTGCATGGCCATATAGATGCAGGTTGCCAGGATCCTTTTAGCATTACCAGTATTTACTCCGTAGCCATCACTACCCGGGCACTTGTCAGCCACTTGGCTACCTAGTATCTATCAACTAATAACAAGACCGGCCGTCTCGTGTCCAGTTGAGCCAGCTGACTAGCATATTACCTAGATACATGTACAAAGAGGCACCAGTCCCGTTGACCCTACCACACACCCTACGAAGTACGTGCCACCGTGCCTACATATGTACTATCTATAGTAGATACTGGTGTGTGTGATACATGTATAATAACCCACATACACCCACACACGTACACACCCTACCTGATTCTTGCCACTCCCTCCTCTACCCTACTTTGTACCTTATTCCTTGAAAGTCCAGCCAAGATTGTGTCGCCATGGCTCGTACTGCAACTTGCACATTGCTGTAACAACTATTCACCTGCTTCCCTATCACCCTACTCACCTGCTACCCCGACATTTACCGTACTTTGCACACATTATTGCCCTGCCTTTGTACATATTGTACATCTGCACCATGCCGCCCAAACGCCCCCCCATCTCGCACGCTTTTCGCTCCTCCGACGGCCTGCGGGCCTCTCTACGCCAGCCCTCGTACCAGACGTCGCGAGGGCCTTCCACCAACAACAACAACAACACCAACGCCCATCCGCCCCCCCACAAGGCGGTCACCTTTGGTCACGATGCCTCGCCCGTCCTTGAAACCATCATCAACGAGCACTCGCCCCTCATGCGGCCCAGAACCTCCGACGACATGCCTGGCCTGCTCAAGATCGTGTCCCCCCTCGGTAGCGACGATTGGGAGGGCGACGAGCCCGATGAGGAGACCAAGAGCAGCTTGTTTCTGTTCTTGCTGACATTGGGTGGTCTCGGCCTGCAGATTGGCTGGTCTGTGGAGACGTCCAACGGCTCGCCCTATCTGCTGTCCCTGGGTCTCAGCAAGTCGCTCCTCGCCCTGGTGTGGATCGCCGGCCCTCTCTCGGGAACGCTTGTCCAGCCATACGTGGGAATGAAGAGCGACAACTGCAGAATCCGGTGGGGCAGACGGCGGCCCTTTATTGTCGGCGGCGCCATTGCGACCATCTTCTGCCTCATGGTCCTCGCCTGGGCGAGAGAGCTCGTCTCCGGCTTCTTTGCCATCTTCGGCGCCGACAGCGAGGGAAACTTCGTCCGCACAAGCGTCATCTGCTTTGCCGTTTTGTTCGTCTACGTGCTGGATTTTGCCATCAACGTCAGTGAGTCCAATCCCCGCTTTTCCCCTCCACCATGGTGCATTTGACCAACGCAAAAACAGTCCAGGCTGCCATTCGAGCCTACATCGTCGATGTCGCACCCACGCACCAGCAGGAAGCCGCCAACGCTTGGATGATCAGATCCTCTGGGATAGGCAATATTCTGGGCTATTTTGCAGGGAATGCCAATCTCCCAGAGCATTTCCCTTGGCTCGGCAACAGCCAGTTCAAGGTCCTCTGCGCCATTGCCTCCTTCATCATGGCCACCACAGTCGCCATAAGCTGCGTTGCCGTCACCGAGCGAGACCCCAGTTTCGACCAGCCCGCAGAACGGCAGGAGGGCTTGATCAACTTCTTCAGAGGCCTCGCTCGTTCTGTAAGGAGCCTCCCGCTACAGATTAAGCGGGTTTGTCAAGTCCAGTTCGCCGCCTGGATTGGCTGGTTTCCATTTCTCTTCTACATCACCACCTACATCGGCGAAATCTATGCCGAAGCCTTCTTCGTGCAGAATCCCAACCTTTCCAACGAAGAGATTGAAAGGATTACCGAAGAGGGAACAAGGGTCGGCACAAGAGCCCTGCTCATCTTCTCCTTCACAACTTTCGCTTCCTCGGTAGTCCTACCCTTCATCATCCCACCAACCTTCACTGCCCCAGAACCGCAACCTACAACACCTTTGACACCCACGACACCGCGCTCGATAACGGGTTCTGGCTACTTTGCGCTGAACGCACCTGGAAAGCGACCACCTAAGACTTGGTCGGGTCGTCTCTCGGCCTACCTCGACACGCTGCAGATCAAGAGCTTGACTCTACGTCGCTCATGGTTCTTATCGCACATTATGTTCGCTGCACTCATGTTTCTTACATTCTTCGTGCGGACAACACTCTCTGGGACAATCTTGGTCGCCCTCATCGGAATCCCCTGGGCTCTCACCAACTGGGCACCTTTTGCAATCATTTCGTCGGAAATCTCCAAGCGAGATGCGATGCGCAGAGGCCTTATTCGTCCCAATCCGCGCGATAGGGAAGCGCAACTTGTAGCAGGCGGTGAAGACGACGCACAAGAGCAGGGCGCTGACCAGGCGGGTGTCGTGCTCGGTATCCACAACGTTGCAATCGCTGCACCACAGGTTATTGCTACGCTGGTTAGTGCCATTATTTTCAAAATGCTGCAGAAAGAGAGGGGACAGCCGGGCGATAACAGCGTGGCATGGGTGCTTAGGTTCGGTGGGTGTTGTGCAATTGTAGCAGCATGGCTCACACTGAAGGTCGGGGAGGAGAAGGTCGATGCGAATGGGAGGCACGACTAGAAGGGGGGAGGGAGAGCGCAATATTCTAGAGGGCGGGACAGTTGAACACGACTTCTACCCATGGTTCCCACGATTGCTACGAATAGATACGAGACTTTCAGTACAAGCTGGATTCGACTTCGGACTGCAAGACATCGCAGCACCTACGTGCACGGGAGAACGCACCAAGCGAGCGTGTTACGATATACATTCGAAGACGGGTCTTTTTCTTCTCTTTGGTTTTTTCTGGGATATCTTGATGGCATTTGCAAGCGTTGGTGTTTCGGTTGCAGGTGCTCGCACTGAGCGAAAGACACGATTGGGATAATTAGACGGAGAAACAGACAGAGACAGACTTGGTTTCTGCTGCTACATTCATAGGGCATCACGCCAGCACACGAGTTTACGAGCATGAAAAACGACTCTTTCCTCTCAACACACCCGCTTCTTCCACTATCTATCACGATGCTTCACACACCGCCAAAACGTGATAGGAAAGATGGGCCGACCCATAGTTGTGTTCGCCAAACGCACGCTACTGCATGCAAACATCCGCCACCCCACTGTGCTTCGTACATACATAGTACAATATCTATGTACGTAGCAGACGTCATGCATGGATGAATTACCCAGCTCACCGTCTTTCCATGAACATGTCCATCCAGCCGTCCTTGTCGTGCTGCGGTCCCCATGACCGAGAAACCGGCTGAAGCAGGATCTGAGCGGCTAGTCTATGCATCGTAGTGGACACGTGGGGTACTCGTCAAGACATACAAAGTACAGTGACATAGTATGCGGCACTAATTTAGACGCATTTCAAACCAGCTATCCTACCGTCCTACCACATGCCTACCACTGTGCCACTCTACCACTCCTATATCTAGGTACGATGTACGGAGTATGCGTGGGAGTTTTGAGCGGCGGCCGGCTAGTGGCATGTGTAGACGCAGGCGCTTCCATCACTAGTACGTTTATTTCGTACAGCTACCGTCTCCCTCTCTTACCCTTACCTCCCCTTCCACCACGTCTAGCTCCCCCACCGTCTCTCGTGATGCTATTCACATCCTTGCGACTCAATGTCAAAGTCCCGTTCTTAAATTTACCGACACTAGGCGCGCCGACACCTCGATCCCTGTCCCTCTTTCTATCCCCCACGCCGGAACCCCCCTTTGCACTCTTCCTCTCCAAAATAATTCCATTTACCTTTGCTTCCTTCCGCCGCAGATCTTCGCGTGCATTTGCTTTCGCAATAATGCCTTTCCGATACTGCATCGGCATCTTCTTCTGCGTGAAAATAGATCCCTTGGCGCCGAGCGACTGCAGGTGTAGGTCTGCGAGCCTGTGCCGCGTTGCAATGGTGGTAGGTTTGGTGGAAGATGCGTCGGCGCGCGTGCTGTAGGTTGGGGCGTTGGTGGAGAGGAGATGTGATTCTCGGAGGAGGTTCTGAAGGGCCATGTCGTTTTTGAGGTGGGAGGCTTCGGTTGGGTCCTCGTCGTCCTTCGAGGCGCGGGAGGATTTGGTGAATGTCGATGAAGCTGACGAAGTGGGCGGCTTGGAGGACTTTGATGTGTTAGAGTGGCGGTTTTCGGCTTGGAGAAGGTCTGGGTTGTACACACCATGAATGCTCGCATTTGAGCTTTCGATGCCGTCTCACTGGCTGGTCGCGAGTCGGCCGCGTAGTCGAAAATTTCGACTTTGTTCTCTTCGTTTTCTTCTTCTTCTTCTTCTTCTTCTTCTTCTTCGTTGTCGTCGTCGTCGTCGTCTTCTTCGGAATGTATGCCTGACCAAGCTGACTTTTCCTCTATTTCCACCTCGTCTGATTCTGCTTCCTTGACCTTCTTCTGCACTGGTTCAAAGTCCAATGGCCTGAATTTCGCCTCGAACGCTTTGCGGAAGAGCGCTTGCACATCCTCGCCCTCTGGTTCCGACGGCATTCGCTCGAGGTCTTTACGTATTATGCGCTTACGTTTTCCGAGTGTAGGTGCCATCGTTACGATTCTTCGGCGGCAGTCGCGTTGATTACGACAGTCCTGTGAAATATACAGTAGAAGTCGCAGTCAATTCACAGTCTCCAAAATTTCCCACAGCCAAGACTTCGCCAAGCCTATCTTCCCCCACCCCCACCAGCAGTCAACCTGTCCCCCCCCCTCCCAACTTCCGACACACGACCAAAATGACGCGTTTCCGCCCGTGTATCGATCTTCATGCTGGTAGTGTCAAACAAATTGTCGGTTGCACACTCTCAACGACCTCCGACTCGTCCTTGAAGACGAATTGGACATCAGAGCATCCCTCCGCATACTATGCCGACCTATACAAGAGACATGCATTGGCGGGCGCCCATGTAATTATGCTGGGGCCTGGAAATGAAGAAGCTGCAAAAGAGGCACTGGGTGCGTGGAAAGGCGGTATGCAAGTCGGCGGGGGCATTACAGAAAAGAATGCGAGGGAGTGGATCGAAAATGGGGCTGAGAAGGTGAGTAATTTCGTGCACAGTCAATGGCCGAGGAAACAAAGGAAGCATTGGTGGTGGAATGAGCGGCCAGTAAATAATTGAAGCTGTAGTAGGTTATCATTACTTCGTATTTGTTCCCCAATTCTCAATTCTTCAAGGACCGGTTAGACGCCGTTCTGACCGCCCTCGACAACAACAAAGAGAAGCTAGTCATAGATCTCTCATGCAGAAGGAAGAAAGACAAATGGTTCGTTGCGACGAACAAGTGGCAGACCATCACCGACTTCGAACTCAATCAGGGTACCTTTGTCAATTTCCCTTGTCCATTCAAAAACTAACGCGACCACAGAGTCAATATCGCTGCTTGAGCCGCACTGCTCTGAGTTCCTCATTCATGCCGCTGATGTCGAAGGTCTGCAACGTGGCATTGATCATGAGCTCGTCAGCAAACTAGCCGAGTGGTGCAGTATTCCCGTCACATATGCTGGTGGTGGTCGCTCCATCGAAGACTTGGAGCTGGTGAAGAAGCTTAGTAAGGGGAAGGTAGATCTTACGATCGGCAGCGCTTTGGATATCTTTGGAGGTACAGGAGTCGAGTTTGGAGAGTGTGTGAAATGGAACGGCGATCAATAGCAATGTAGTGGAAAAAACATGCTTTCCAAAACATCAACTCCTTCCACCCCTCCAAACCCGATTCGCAGTCTCTTTGCGGGCCTTGCATTAAGGATTCATGCAACGTGTAAATTACGCATATTCAGGTATGCTTCGAATGTCCAACCAAAAATGTCTATAATAGTGATCGCTAGGAACAGTTGGTGGTTTTTCCTACAGACTTTAACCCTTATTTTATGTTAAGGCGAAGCTATGATTGGTATGAAACATAGCACTGTAACATAAAAAGAATAGACTATTGTAATAGACTACTATTGTTATATTAGTAAAGATTCTGTATTA
This sequence comes from Helminthosporium solani, assembly GCA_022560085.1. NCBI lineage: Eukaryota > Fungi > Ascomycota > Dothideomycetes > Pleosporales > Massarinaceae > Helminthosporium > Helminthosporium solani. The sequence continues at coordinate 10,748 of JAFISD010000326.1, read as the reverse complement.
CATATACACGTCTATAAGTCTCCTAGCGGATAATGCACTTGCGGAAACATATCTAACAAACAAATTTTTTGAGCTATTTTACCTCGGTGTTCTCTGAAGTGATATTATGGGCTTGATGACATATGGTCAACCTTCAACCTTGAGCGCTACATAACAATGAAAGCGTGGTATAAAGTAGCCTAACGCAAAATGATACGCTGATTGAGTGGAACGAGCACTTGATCACAGATCAAGTTAGATCATTACAGATCGAGTCGAATCCACGCAGGGTCGTAATTGTAGAGAGCCCGATAGAATGAGCTGACAAGGATAAAGTTTCAAATGGTCGTAAATAAAGGATCGTGTTGAAACACCTCCACTCTCCTGTATATACAGCTCTCATAAAACGGTTCTTAATACGTTTGAACTACATCATAATGTGCTACCTTTAGTGTAGAGCACTGCTGTAGAATTGAAATTGTCAATACACTACCTTTCATAGCGTAGTAAACGAAATACTCAAGCGTTTACCAACAAGCCCCCTAGATTGTACACCCAAATCATGCCCACTTGGTTTTGTATATTCCCATAATTGTTACCCTGATACTCCTCACCACAAAATTATTTTAACTATGAAGTCTTTCGTCTTCCTTGCCAGCAAGAGTGCACCTCGAGGCATTGTCTGGTACATACGCAGGGTGGCGACACAATCCCTCAGGTCAAGCAGACAATACTACACTTGCTAACCGCAGTTACCTAGCGACCTAGGTGAGTCACAACGATTCCTACGACTAGACATCCGACTAAATCGCGACTAGTATATATATTTTAAGCACATACAAATGGCGTACTACTAACTATATAGATTGGAATAATTATAGTAAGATTATATCACCTTGCCAAAGCTAGTCTAGGTGATATAAGGGTAGTTAGTGTAAGAATACTATACTAATATTGCTAATACAAGTCGATATTACACAAACTCTGCTTGCCTAGGATGATTGATCATCACTGCTCGTAGATATAGTAACTTCTTCATATGTACCTAAGTAGTTTGGCTATGTTATCTAAATATACCTATTTAGTGGTAACTCCTATACGCAAGGAGCTATCTTTCTCCATTTAAAAAACATATAAAGCTTTATGGTGGATTAAAAAAGCAAGTATATAATCTTGTATTATGCATAGAATCTTGTGTCTCCTTTTAGTCCTACACTCTGCACGTTCTCCCACACATGCATGACCTGTACTGAAATAGAGAACGATAACATCTACAGCATGTATTCGCAAGAAAAATAGCGAACCTAGATTCAAGTTAGACACTTGTAAAATATGCATATTTGAAGAACAGTAGAATACTTAAAAGCTTGCTCTCTAAGTAACCTTTCCACGTCGTATCCATTTCATTTCATCGCCAGCAATCATCCATCCGTCCCTCCATCCATAACAAGATTGTATTCTGAAACACCTCCCCGTTGCGCCCAAAGCAATGCACCCGACCAACCAATGATCGACGTGAAGAGAATATTGAAAACGCCAACTAAAACATTATACAGCTGGGAAAAATAACACAAGGTGAAGGAAATCGAATCGATGTAATGATGAGTGCATTGGTATGGGTCGCTCGCTAGAAAGACCTGCAATGTCACCGAAACAGAAAGTCTATAGGGTATTGCTTTCCCTTGACCTAAAAGTCAACATTGGAGATCTCGCAGTCGGTCCAACCAATTTATACTTACATCGTTTTCAAACGGCTCTTGGTGTCCCGGCTGCACTGGCCATTGCTGTGCTCATTCCATTGGTGGAGCTGGCATCGTCATAATCCTGCCATTCGGGAAATCCTTCAGTAACCTCCTTCAATTTTTCTACGCAGGCTTGCTCAATCATGTTGGCATCTTTGTACAGTATGCTAGTCTCCTCGTTGTAGGTGCGACAGTTGTTGCAGAGCAAAGCGATATCTGCACGGAACTGTTTCACCGACTGGTATTCCCTCCTGTTAATCTTTCTCTTGATCTGGTTCGTGCAGATGGGGCTCTTGATGAGCTGGTAGTAGTCAGGGTATGTGTACTTGTCGGGTAGCTCGATGAAAGGGTCGATAATGCCGCGCGGCAAACCTTTGGCTTGAGGCTCCTCGAGGTCATTGAGAGCTTCGTAGACATCGTTCACAATTCTTTGCAATGCCGTCCGTTGCTCCGGAGTCAGAGTCTCTTGTACTTTAGTTGGGGCAGGGCGACCACGTTTCCGGGGTGCTGGATCGCCATCCAACGATGCATCATCTGCTTTGCGTTTCTCAACCTTGGGCTTCCGACCGCGTTTCTTCGGCTGTGGTTCCTCTGAGCTTTCGCGAGATGGTGCAGGAGAGTCTTCCATGTCCCCATTCCTAGCCACCTTATTCTTGCCCCGCTTCGCAACCTTGGCTTCCTTGCGGGCGATAGCGGCTTCGATAGTATCGTCGTCGTTGTCGACGGCTTCAAGCCACTGTTCTTCTGTAAGGCCATCATCATACTTAACGCGAGTGCGTTCACGAGCGCCTCGACCGACGTTGACTGCTTGAACTTCTTCGACAACGGGTACATCTTCGCTGAGATAGATATCAGGAAGTTCACTCTCCATGAGAAGACGCGTGTACTTTTTGTCAGGACCATACTCGTCTTGCGTGAGGCGATCCTTGTCCATCTGCTGAAAAACCTTGAATTCGTCTTCATTTCGCATCATAATGGTGTTTAGATCGTCATCATCCATCTCTTCCTGCTCCAAGCTATCGGCGTTCTCGGCGGACTCCAACATAATTCGCAGCATAGCTTCTCGCTCTTCGTTGGTGGATTTGTTATCAAATTTACCCGCTTGGATGACCTTGCCATCCATGTCCAACTTGTAATTGGCACGCTCTAGGATTTTCTCTTCGACCGAATTGCTAGTAATGAGACGAAGGATGCGGACCTCGTTCTTTTGACCGATACGGTGAGCACGGTCCTGAGCTTGTAGATCCTGATGAGGGTTCCAGTCCGAATCGTAGATGATGACAGTATCGGCCGTCTGAAGATTGAGACCCAGACCACCAGCGCGTGTCGAAAGAAGGAAACAGAAATAGGGCGAGTTGGGTGCATTAAAAAGGCGCAGGAGATCCGACCGATCGTCTGCCTTGGTTGAACCGTCGAGACGGAGATACTGCATGCCTTTGTAACGGAGATAGTCCTCCATGATGTTCATGATCTGTGTCATCTGGAAGAACATCAAGACACGATGGCCGGTTGCTTGGAACTTTGGTAGGACCCTGTCGAGCAGCTCGAACTTTCCAGCTGTCCGCCAAAGGAGATCATTCGAAAGCCTGCTGGGGTTCATCTGGTCTTCGACTTCCTCGAATACGAATGGATGGTTACAAAGTTTTCGCAACTGCATGAGCATATTGCTAAGACCTCGCATACCAGTCTTACCGCCCTTGCCATCGCTCACCATAAGTCTGTTATGGGTAACAAGCTGCTTGTACAGCTTCGCTTGCAGCGCAGAGAAGGAACACTTGATGACCCGCTCAGTCTTGTCTGGCAAGTCCTTCTCGACATCCTTCTTGAGACGACGCAGCAAGAAGGGGCGAAGAACCTTATGGAGACGACGAATGACGAGTAACTGCTCTTCCTCGGTGAGCTCCATCTTGTCTTGGCCACCGGTGTTGGCAAAAGGCGTATTGAACCACTCGTCGAAGGACTTGACGGACTTGAAGATGGTTGGCAATACGAAGTTCAGCATAGCCCACAGCTCCGTAAGATTGTTCTGCAGTGGTGTGCCCGTGAGAATCAGTCGGAAGCGGGTGGTGTAGTATTGTGTAATGGTGCTGCTTAGCTTGGAGTTCTGGTTCTTCATGCGATGACCTTCGTCGACGATCATGTGAAGCCACTTGATCTTGCTCAAGATAGGCCTATCCTTGATGATGAACTCATACGTAGTCAACAGAACCTGGAACTGCCCCCATCTGATCTGCTGTTGGTGTTGCTTTCGAGCGTTTGGTGGACCCTTGTAGACGATTTTCAAGACGCTGGGCGCCCACTTGTCAAACTCATTGTGCCAATTGGTAAGCGTACTCAAAGGCACAACGACAAGGTACGGTCCCGGCTGCTGTTTCTTTTCGATGAGGTAGGTGATCAAACTAATGGTCTGGATAGTCTTGCCAAGGCCCATCTCATCAGCCAGGATACCGTTGAGATTGTTGTTGTATAGCGAGATCATCCACTGCAGACCTTTGACTTGGTACTCCTTCAATGTACCACCGACGAGACAAGAGGCTTGAGCGACGACTGGCTCCTTGATGCGATGCGCGATCTCGTAATAGTCGGTGCGTTTCTTGCCAGGACGCGCCTCGCCTTCAGAATCGTAGTCGCTCTCCTCCTCGCTGGAAGGTTCTTCGGGTTCGTTGGTTTTGAATCCGGAGTGATTTCGCTGCTGCGCCTTGACAGATGCGGAAAGCTGTTTGAGGAAACCATCCGTCTGTTTGAGCAGATGCGTGATACGAGTATCCTTGGCTTGTCCCAACAGCTTGAGGTACGTCTCTTCGTCGTCGGCCCTGAGCGCCTGCAAACGCTGCTTGGCGGTTCGCTCGACGCGCTTCTGCTCTTCTTTTTCGATGTTTTGGTGGGTTGAAATCATAGTGCGGCCCAGCTTCTGCAAACGCTGTCGTTGGGCCATGCTGGCTTCTGTCAGTTCGTTGCGGTGTTTGCGGATAGATTCGATGAAGTCGTGGTGCTTCTTCTTTTCCTTGGTCTCACGAGCATCGCGCTGCTGCTTCTCGAGCTTCTCGGTAAGGCGTGCTTCGCGTAGTGATTGCTTCTTTAGTCGTCGATAGATGGTCCGGTTCGCGGTCATTGCCAGGTTGTCGGCATGTATCATCTCGCGACTGATCTGTTTGCGGAGGAGGCGCTGTTTGGGGAGCAGATTAAGCATCTTCTGCTCGATGATGAGGGCTAGTTTCACCTTTCCGTCGTCCTCGGGCGTATCGGTCCGGCCAGTATCCCAGGAGCCGACATTGGCACTGATCTTCTCCAGCTCAGCCTTCCGTGCAGTCAAGCGGTTGTACAAGATGACGTCCCTTGCCTCCTTCTCCCGGGCATCTTTTATGAGACCCATCTGCGCGCGGACGTCGTCAACATCAACGCCCAGAGGCATGGTAGAGGAAACATAGGGGCGGTAAGATCGGTACGTGTGTGAGATGTAGTTGACGTCGGGAACGTATCGCGAGTCCCAGGGGTCATGAAACTTGTCCGGGTTGTGCTTGATAGTGATATTCACGGGCTTAACGGCGCTGTTGACGGAGATGGTGGCCGGTCGGCTTGCACTTTGCGAGGCCTTGTCAAGGACATTGTTGGCAGCGGAGACAGCTTCAGCGACAGTTTGGGGCTTCTTTGCTTGCTGTGTTGTGAAGAGTTGCTGCTGCATGTTAGCGGGCAATGGGAGGCCCTTGGACAGATGCTTGAAGGCGGCGATTTGCTTCCGCAGCAGAACGAGCTGATCGGGCGTGAAGCCAGACGGTCCTGTGCCGGTCGCGGAAGTCGGTGTCTGCCCATCGGCAGAAGGCGCCTGCCCCCCAGCGGTTGCGACGACGGTGGCAGAGGATGCATTCGACGCCTGTGCTGGGTTTGGCTGGCCGTCTACAGACCCAACCGGCCGTGCGCCATTGGACACGGCGTTCTGCGGCATATGGGGCTGGTCTTGGTTCTGATGGCGCTGCTGCATCATCTGCTGCTGCTGCTGCATCTGGGCCTGCTTCTGGCGCGCGAGGTTCGACTTTTGGACGGCATGGAGCAGGTTACGCGCCTTGATGAACTCGGGGTCGTTCTCGGAGACGCCCTGGGCTCGCATCTGGTTGTATTTCTAGGCCATTGTCAGCATGATGCACTTGCCATGCACAACGTGGGCGCGCAATGGGTGGAGAGGTGGAGGGTGGAGAGGAGAGGGGGGAAGAGGAGGCTCTACGCACCATGTATGTTTGCTGGACCATCTCCTTGGTGATGTTGCCAGGCAGCTGCCCAGGGCCAAAGCCGCCGGGTGCAGGCTGTACAGATGCCATAGCGATTATATGAATGTGGGCGTGTTATGGTTTGTAGAGCAGGAGCTGTGCACGGAAAAACAACCGGTGCGACGCGCGCGAGACGCAGGCTGCCTCCAAATACCTAGGGCGGTGCAGAGTACGGAAAAGACTGTCGCTGTGGTCAAGGGCAAAAGGGACACGATGGGCGCGCGCAGGCGTCTGCTATGACATTATATGGCGGAGGTGGTGCTGGCGGAGGCCGTCGGGGGATGAGGCTGATGGGGGGGAGGAAGGGGAGGGAGGGGGGGGGGGGGGGTGGAAGGACCGCCGGGGATGCGCGCTGTGGTGGTGTCGCGAAGGGAGGCAAGCTGAGGCGCGGATGCAAATTCGGCGTGGGCAGGCGGGAAGACGTAGAAGCGCGTCAAAGGTGTTGCTTGGGCTTTCTACGCGACGCGGGTAGCGTGGTGCGCACGGGGCTAAGATGCGGGTGGGAAGGTTGTGGTTCTCGAGATGAGCGAACCTGAACGAGAACCTGAACAAGGACAACTGTGGAGGAGAGAGTGGCCGAGTGAGCAGCAACAGTGCCCGTTCCCTCCCCCAAGCTAGGCTGTTTCAAGCAAAGATGACTCAGCAGTAACATTGTCAGGTCTTATATAAATATTAACCTATACTTTTTATTTATATTCTAATTAATATATCCTGCTACTTATCTATGTGTACTACGTGTCTATATTGATACAGATGCTAGATATACTACGCTAGCTATCTATCTCAAGTAGCAATAGTGTCTATTCCCGTTCCCTCCATCCTGCGTCTCCCTCCCCCAAGCTAGGCTGTTTCAAGCAAAGATGACTCAGCAGTAACACTGTCAGGTCTTACATAAATATTAACCTGTGCTTTTCATTCATGTTCTGATCATTATATCCTACTACTACACGTTGACATTGATACATATGCTAGACGTACTAGGCCAGCCGTCCATTTCAAGCAGAAACAGTGCCTATTCCTACTCCCTCCATCCTCCCCCAAGCTAGGCCACTTTAAGCATGGCTGACTCAGCAGCAACAGCATCACCGTCACATGACCAGGTGTGGAACATTGAACTGTGCTTTTCAGTGACCACCAGACATCGACATCAACATCAATGCATATACATGTACCAGACCTACTAAGCCAGCCGTTCGTCTCGAGCAGCAATAGCACAGTGTCTCTCCCCCCATGTAATTACAGCATACGATTAGAGCCGCGTCCTTGTATGTACTTCGGTATGTATATCATGTTGCATAAAGCGTCATCACTTCGCGTCATGCATTGCTTCCAATTCTCCCCATGAATACAATCAATCCCATTCTCCCCCAAACTAACCATCTACACAAGCTATCTACAGGTAAGCGCTACGTACACACACACACACATGTACATATGCGAAACGAAAGCCTCCTGCTCTGTCCCATGGGGCCCAATCTAAGTGAGTGTCGGCGCAGTCCAGTCAATGTACGAGGCCACATCGGCAGCAGGGCCCTTCTCAACATTCGCCGTGTTGTCGGTGCCCCCCTTGAGGAACTTGTTGATAAAGGCCGTCAGTTCTGCCTGCTGGTTGCTCGGGAAAGAGCAGTGGTTGTGGTTCCCGCTGCCCGTGAAGCCCATATTGTCCGGCACGCCCAGCGCCTTGTAGATCAAACGGCCCGCCTTCATGCACGCAGTCGTCGCCACGGGTCCCAGCCAGTCGATCTCGTTCTCGACAACGAGGAGCCCGCGCGGCGCAACGAGTCCCGCGAGCTGGTGGTGGTCGGTGGCCAGTGTCGTCGCCTTGGTGGCAAACGTGTTGAAGTTCTTGGAGAACCAGACGTTCTCGCCGATGATCTGCCCGGGCGTCTGGATATTCTTGCCCTTTGCCTTCTCCGAGTCCGAGATACGCCAGCATGCAGCGCCGCCAGATCCCGACTCTTGCGGGATGCCGAGCGCGATGCGGTTGACGAGCGCGGCGGCAACAAAGGCGCCCTTACCGTTCCTAGAGCAGCCCGTTACGCCGATCTTCTTGGGGTCGATGTTGTGCCCCGTCGTCGCCTCGAGAGCATCGATCACACGGTCGACTCCCCATGCCCAGGCAGTCAGGGCACCGGCGCTATGGCCAGAGCCGTACACGTCGAAGAACTTGCCTTGGCCACGGGAGCCCTGGCCCTGCTGCGCCCCGATCTGGTCGTTGTTGAAGGTGATGGTTGCGACGCCGGCGGGGACGGGAATCGATGCACCGCCGTAGGCGATGATGGCTGGAGATCCGGCGCCGCTGGCACCTCTGATGGATACCGAGAACGAGGCCGTCTTCCCGTTGTCGGAGACGCTGATGGAGAGGCTTCCGCCTGAGAAGGTGGCCGTCGTCTTTGCCGTGGTGGGGAATGCACCGAGTTCCTGCGCCTGGAGTGCCGCGTTCACCTCCTTGTTCTTGCACTCAAAATCGGCCTTGGTCTTGACATCGGCGCCGCTGAAGAACTTGAACGGGTTGGGCAGCTTGGCGTTGGCCGTGGATGGAAATGTTGTGGGGACACTGCAGGCGTCTTGACGTTCGACAAGAGGCGCCGCGACGACTGTAACCACGAGGAACGGAAGGACAAGGGAGTATTTCATGTTGAAGGTGTGGTGGCTCGACTGGTGTATGACTACAGGACCGAATGTCAACCAGACAGCGAATGCGCCCGTCGTCTGCTTATATAGGACGAGCTGTCTCCATTGATTGCAGACTATGCTTTGTTCCCGAGTCCCGGCGGTAAAATCAGAGTAGATGAATGCTCGACCCGGGCGAGGGAGCCTCGCAAGTCTGACTATGGTTCAATTAAATCAAGACGGCTTGGCAAGGTGTCGACATATTCTATTTCGCCACGACGATGCCGTTGCGGAGGTATCACTAGCACTGGTGGCAGATTGATAATGCAGACGTCCACACAAGCAGCTTGTTACCTGATATACATCAACTACGATGCGAGCTCCTATGTGTTGTAGGATTGCTGTTAATACAACCCAAGCGTACTAATTGATGGGAGAAGTCTGCAACTCTACATCTTCGACATCTTTGGCTACCAGGTCCACGTGTGCACTCCTTTAAGCCGTCAAGGAAGCGTATGTGTGTTCTACCCAGCTTGGCGTGATGTAATGTAGAGAGTGCCAGATGAAGACTCGTATCGCAGAGTTCTCCGTATTTAAGAGACGATATGACCAAGCTTTGACGTCGTGGGGATATAGAAAGCTCGAAGGGATATGGATGGGGAAACAAAAAGACATTATAATCCTGGATCCAGGTGGAAGCTTCTGACCATGGGCACTTTAAAACCACGTTAGGGTCGCTATTATATATGGGTATATCCAAGGTGTGCGGGGTTTGATAATATGGTTGGAGGCGTTGAATGGTTGACTATCGGTATTAGCCTATTGACCATGTTGGCGGCAGTGAAATATAACCGGATGCATCGATACATCGATACTTTGTATAAGGGGATACTAAGTACTAGGAAGAATAGAGTAGTGAAATAAAGTAGTATTAGTATAGCTATAGGTAATCTAAGATAAGATAAAACTTTTAAAAAGATTAATATACTTTATAAGTAAATAGCTACTTTAATATATTAAGATACCTATATAGTAACTTAATATAATATTTTAATAATTTACTAATAACTATAGTTATAAAAAATAAAATAGAATTATTTAAATTTATTATTATTATTATATTATAGGGTAATATAAAAAAATAAGTTAAAAAAGTAATTATTTTTATTTAAAAATAACTTTCTAAATATTATACCTAGAAATATAAATATTATATATTTAGATAGAGAAAAGGTAGATAATATAAGCTATAGCTTAGGTAGTAGCTTAGTAAGCAATTTTAAAACTCAATATCTCTCTAAACCTAGGCTATATTTTTTTCTAGTTTAAAAAGTGCTATAACTTTGTTTTTAACTAATATACTTTATAAGCAAGTACTTTACCTAACTAAGTACTCTACGCCTCTAAAGTAACTTACCTTTATAATAATTTTATATAATATCTTAATAATATAATATTTAGAAGATTTATACTAAAGCTAATAATATACTTTATAAGCAAGTAGCGCACCTAAGTGAGTAGTGTACTTTACTAAGGCAACTCACCTTTATAGCAACTTTATATAACACTATAATAATTTAGTAATATATAGAAAATAGAATAGAATTATTTAGACTTATTACTATTGTTATAAGAGGGATAAGCAAGATATAAGAGCTTAATAAAGAGTGTTAATCTATTACTACGTAGTCTATTAAGTATAGATTTAGGATATTATATATAGAGTAGGGTAGTTTATAGAGAGTAACGTACTTTATAAGCAAGTAGCGCACCCAAGCAAGCAGCGCACTCTACTAAGGCGACTTACCTTCGCAGCAACAACGCGTAATATCTTAATAATACTAAGCTTTAAAACCTTATACTAAAGCTAATATTTAAATTACTTTTTCTAATATTTAAAGAAAATAAATTAAAAGTATATAATATACTAAAGTAGTCTATAAAGTCCCTATAATAATAGTATAATAGTAATATAATAGAAAGTACTTTTAATATAAGTATAAGGTAAACTTAAAGTAGCTAACTAAGCTTAAAAAGGAGGTAATTATTAAATATATTCTTAATAAGAGTATATATAAGTATACTACTATTAAAGGCTAATATATAAGATATAGTAGATAAACTACTAAAAGAGTATAGTAAAAAGCCTATT
>JAFISD010000325.1:0-21604 GCA_022560085.1 Helminthosporium solani | reverse complement strand
ACACCCCGTGTTTTAAAAATAATTTTTTTTTTAAAAACCCCCCCCCCCCCCCCCACCCCCACCTTTAAATCCAAACCCTATTTTTTTCCCCCCCCCCCCCCCCCCCCCCCCCACCACGCTCGCCATCTTCTTCCCGAACATCGCCCCGCTGCCATTGGATCCACGAAACAACAGACCCCAACCCCAACACAATGGTATTCAAGATGTTCGGACGCGAGATCCGCTATCACAGTCCCTGGGTACAAAACATCATCAGTGGCGTCGGAGTAGGAGCCTCCGCCGGCCTCTACGTTGCGCTGAACCTCCTCGGCGCCGGCGGAGGTAGACCCGACGCCGCGCACGTCGTGCAAGTAGTAAACGCAACATTATGCTCCGTCTGGTTTTTCTCGTCGTCCTTTGGGGGCTCGATTCTGAACAAGCTGGGGCCGGGCCTGACCATGTGTATCGGGGTGCAGACGTATGCCGTCTACGTCGGTTCGCTCTGGTACTACGATGAGGTTGGCGGGACGGGGTATCCGTATGCTACTGGGCCTATTATTGGGATCGGGGCCGGCATGGTTTTTATTACGGCTGGATACATTTCTACGGCGTATCCCGAGGAGAGCGAGAAGGGGTCGTATGCGACGGTTTTGATGAATATGCAGGGTTTGGGGTCGGTGGTTGGGGGGATTATTCCGGTTGTTATTAATCGGGATAAGGATGTTGCGGCGGGTGTGCCTCGTCCTGTTTATATTTCCTTTATCGTTATCATGGTTGTTGGGGGGTTGGTTACGCTTTTGCTTTTGAGGCCGCAGACTCTGAAGCGCGATGATGGGTCTGTGGTTGCGGTTCATCCTGCGCGAGGCGCTTGGGAGGAATTCAGGTCCAATTTGTTGATCTTTAGCGATCCCGTTCTGCTTATCATGCTGCCTGCTTTCTTTCCTGCGGAGTGCTTCTTGGTTTATAGTGGCTCTGTTAATGGTACGTTGGATCTCTGTACCCTTTTTTCCAAAGATGTCTGCTAATCAGTTATTGCTAGCCCACCTAAACAGTCTCCGCGCCCGCTCACTCCTCTCCTTCATCGCCGTATGCCTCCAAATTCCCGCCGGCTGGGCCCTCCAATGGATCCTCGACCGTCCCCAATGGGGCCGCCAAAAGCGCGGTCTCATCGGCCTAACCGTAGTTTCCATCCCCCTAGTAGCAGCCTGGGTCTGGGAAATGATCCGCGTACGCAACTACGACCGCAACGTTCCAGTCGCCCATCCTACAGACTGGGACGAAGCGAGATTCGGCTGGATTTTCGTCTTGTTCATGCTGAACTGGGTCTTCTCGGTGAGTCGCCAGGTACCATACTTCCGACGTCCATTGCCGCGTCACTAACCTACCACCTAGCAACTCTGGCACAATATAGTATACTACTGGATCGGCGCCATAACCAATTCCCCGCAGAAGCTCACGCACTACGTGGGTGTATTCCGGGGTGTGCTGGGCGCCGGAGAGGCCGTTTGTTTCGGGCTCGATTCTATTAAGATTCCGTTCCTCGCGGAAGCGGGTGGTGTTTTGCTCTTTTACGTGCTGGGGATAATTAGCTTTTACTATCTTGGTATCTATCATATCAAGGATACCAACTATGATCATCGTGAGGAGGGCGCAATTGTTCCGAACCATGTTTTGGAGGGGAGGGGTCTCACTGAAGGCCAGGATGCTGAGGAGATTAAACGGGCGGCGAATGCGGGCGATGGGGGGCATGTTACGGGAGTGAATGGAAAGGGGACGGGTGAGAAGATCGTGGTTGATGGGGAGAATGCTTAGGGGTTGCGAGGGAGATGAATAACTAGAGGTTCAAACATTAGAGCTAGAGAGTTGGCTTCAACTTTTTCAAGAGGAAAATTTCAATAACACTATAAATGGGGCCGTAATTTTTGACGCTTATTACTTACAAAAAGAAAGTGTCAACGTTCAATGTCTATCTCACTTCTACTGTCCCATTTCTTTCCTTTCGCTCGGTCTTCAATGGGATATTGGGACCTTAACACCCTACCGTGACTGCCTCTTACTTTCCAGTTCCACCATCCCCAATAATAATGACTTCGATCTTCACACAACCAATACCATCCACGCCATCTCACACTCTCACCACACCCTCTCCTATCAAACGAATATATACACTACGACCACGCACCCCCACCCCTCAAACTCCCTCTCCCCTACAAATCCACAAACTCAAACCGCACCAAAACCGTACAAGTAGTCTCATACCCCTTCAAATCCAACATGCGCACAAAAATCCACCCCCCAACCACATACATCAACCTCACCGCCGAAACCGCAAAAACCGGATTCCGCGCAAACGCATCATCGCTCTTAATCAGCAACCTCAAAAACACAAGCTCATTATCATCATACTCCCATTCCAGGACATCCTTCCACAGCGGATCCGTGGCGGGCGGGTTCTCCTTGTGTAAGAAGCTGGTCATCTTGTGCGGCTTATAAGGCGTTGTTTTGCGCTTGGGAGGCATGTTGTTCAGGTCATTGGGGTGCACGAGTGTGCATGTGAGATATGGTTTTATTTCATCACCGTCACGGTCCTTGGGGAGGGGGACGTCGGTTGCGCCAGCGACGTGGAGCCTTAGTTTCTTTCGTACGCCGGTGTTTAGGATGCCAGTGCCGCCCTGGCGGAGGGGTGCGGGTTTGAGGACGTAGCCACCAGATTCGGCGAAGAGGGCTTCGTTGAGTTGCATGCTTCCGCCGAAGGTTTGCCAATTTAGAGCGCAGATTTGGGCGCCGAGGCCCCAGAAGGGGACCGGGGGGAGGTTCCGGGAGGAGATGCGAGTGCCTTTGGGGAAGACGCGCATTAGGTGTTGGGAGTTGTGGAGGGCGATTTTGGGAGTGTGGGCGGGCATATGAGCTTTCAGGCCGGTTTCAGATACGTTAATTAAGTGGTGGTGTGGACGGTCTTGAAGTGTTGATTCGAACCACTGTGGAGGGTGTTAGCAAAGCTATATTTGAATACTTGTGTACAATGCTTGATGGAGACTCGATGAAGCTTTTCCTATCCCGAATGCCCTATAGATATCAAGATTATCACTTACTACACCATTGTTAGCAAAAACCAAGCAGTAAAACCTAGCTTAACTCACCTGAATCATTAACCGGCTTTACACTCTGCGCATAAACCCCCAGCTGCGCCAATTCCTCCACAATAGCTCCAGCATTCGTCTTTTTCTTCTGTTCTCGATATTGCTCATGAGCCTGTTTGGCCGCTGGCTCCTCTTCCTCGCTGTCTTCGCTATCACTATCTTCCTCCTCATCTGGAAGGTGATACTCTACAATGACCACGATCTTGTTTCCCAATTCTTGAAGCGTAACATGTTCACCACTGCCCTCCTGTTCTCTGGTCCCCTTCTCCCTCACAGCCCCGGAAAGAAGTCGCTCCCCAAAAACTTCCCTCATGATTTGTGCGAGCCGTCGCTGGCCCTGCGCATCGCAGTGATTCTCCAGGGAAATCATAATGGGGGCTGCATGCACACCGTCTCTCGCCTCTTTATCAACAACATCCCTTATTGTCTCGCACACCTGTCGAAATGGAATGTGTGAAACAAGTGTATAACCATGCGTAACCTTTGGCTCTTCTTTGTTGTCGTCATCATCCCAGGCATCGATCTCCACACATCGGCTTCCCGTATGGAGCGCAATCTCGTATGCCTCTGCATCACTCTCACCATACAGTTGGTGAGCCATGAGATAGGTATTATGGCTTGAGCTTATAAAGTAATCCGGCAGGGGATGGCTCCGATTAATGACCTCAGGTGGGACGCGGATATGCGGTTTGTCGAGTAACTCTCTCAAAGCAGAGGTGGGTATTTCTTGGTCCAAGCCTACCTCCGCTTCGGATAGAACATTTTCTTTGAGCAAGAAGGCTTTCAAAGCGTGGCTCACGCGGAGTTGGTTTTTGGTGATGGTGGATTCAGAAGATGTATGGCCGCCACCAGCAACAGTACCTTGGTCGATCGCCTCGCCTTTATCATCATCATCGACAGCAGCCCTCTTCGAAAACGGACTCAATTTTGCGATGCCGGAAATCAGCTGAGACATGGTAGTACCGGTAGGAATTGGTATGAAAGAGTGTAACTGTGAGTTGCGAGACATGATTGATGACGTCGAGGCTGACCTAAGGTAAGAGTGCTTAACTAGGTTCCTAGGTGCATGTCAATAATTTGCGGCTTAGTAGCGCTAACTGAAAGAAGAAGGCCCGAACGAACTACTCTCTTGCGGTGACAAAAGTTGGCAGTGAGATTGACGAAAAGCCAACTTTTTACCGGAAGCCTTCTTCAACACTTTGTTTGTCCTAGCTCTATCACAATATTGTTTATAAAGTTTTATTGCAATTATCAAAGAGGACAAAAATTTCAGGTACCGTGTCTAACAAGCATTTTGTCGAGTAACCGTTGTCATTCATGTAAACATTCAACTTGTGCAAAAAAGCCCATCCAATTTTTTTCCCAGCCCTACCCAACAACTTCCACATTACGATTACGGGCAGTCTGTTTCCATTACCCACAGGGGAAAAAAAGTCAGAAAGGAGATATCTCTTCGACCAAGTACATTTGATGCGACAAGGGTGTAAAAGTGGTATCATTCGTTATGAGAAGGGAGGAAGAGAAAGTAAAAGAGGTCATAATGCATGAACTCGAGACAAACCATAGCCTAGTATGTCAAGAAACACATGCTAAACCTGTCATGTATGTTGTCACAGAGCTTTAGACCTTGCCTTGGAAGACAGGGTTTTGATCACCTAGGGAAGTGTTGTACTCGTTCTGACCCGTCACACCACCGTGAGCGCCACCCTGAACACCCTGTTGGAGAGGCAGGCCGCCTGCGCCACCAGTATTATTTGGGTTGAAGGCCCCATCCATCTGGTTGGCAAGACCTTGGCCAGCGCCAACATTGTGGTCATGGCCGGTGCCAGGAGCTCCAGAACCGGTTTGAGGTGCGTAGCCGCCAGCACGGCCATGGGGTTTGCGAGTGACTGCGGCAATTTTTGGCAAGCTAGAGGTTTCCTTCGCGGACCCAATTCCGAATACAGGACTCTCCCACTTCTCACCCTTTGCGGCAAGTTCCTTGTACTCAGTGGCCTTGGTACTGATACCGCCAGGCAAGGAAATATCCTTGAAAATGCTGTCCTGTTGGGTAACGGCAACATTGACATGGGTATCCTTGGCACGTTGTTCGACCTGCTGAGCCTTCTGCTTCCCTTGCATGATGCGTTGATTGGCAGCAGTGGCGTAACGCTGGTAGATGTTCTGGATGTTGGCCGGGTCGGGATTGCGCTTCGCATCTTCAGCAGCCCTCTCAGCCTCTTTCTTGATGTCGAACATGATGGCATCGAGTTGATTCACGTTGTCCTTGATCTGCTTCTCGAGCACACGCTGAATGACGGGGCGCATGACCTTGAGCAGCAACGGTTTGAACAAGCTGAAAAGCAGCTTGTGGTTGCTCTTCTTCAGCTTGATGGATAGATTCTCAATATCGGTTGTTATCTTGTTGATCTTGAAATAGTGGATCTTGTCGTCCTTGTCGGCAGTCTCCATTTCGATCTTGAAGCTGAAACCGGCACCACCCATGAAAATGTCCATAACACCTTTGTCAGTTACGGACGGGAAGCCCTGCTTGCGCTTGACGTAATAAGACACATCTTTGATATCCATCTGGATACCGGTCACGGAGAGCATGACCTTGTTCTTGTTGCGGTTGGAGATGTGCTTGCGGCCCCAACGCCAGTAGTTATCAGAGCCAAACTCAATTGCGTTGGGTGCCAAATTGTCACCTTCGATGACTAGGTTCTCAACGACGGCGTCAACCATAGGGTCGCTGTATTCGATACGCGGGATAGGAACATAGCGAATGTTCTCGAAGAATGCGGGTAGGATGACATCCGTGAGGTCCTTGACCAGGTGTGGCTTGAACGCCGTCTTGCCGTTCTCATCCTGGCCTAAATCGTTGAACAACTTGGTGACAGAGTCACCAAAGGCTTTGTTCTGCGGGCTGAATGAAGATCAGTATATTGTAGAGTAGTGAAGGGGTGGGTGTGGGCGTACTCAGAGTCAAACTGCTGGCCAAGGAACTTGAACTCATCGGCAATGCGGTCAGTGTGACCACGGTAACGGCCACGGAGAAGCTCGCGACCATCATCGTACAACGAGTTCCACTCTTGATTGGACTGGTCTTCCATAATGTAGCCTTGCTGTTGCAGACACTTACGAATATAGACATCCAAACGCTTGAACCAATTCTTGAGATCCGGATCACGGTCAGCATCCTTGTAGATCTGGTTAATGGATTCAATCAGGTCATCAAAGGATGTGCTGTTGGCGAAGCGCTCAAGAAGTGTCTTTATGTCTGTCAGCTCACGGTTCTTTCCGGAAAGAAAGCCTAGAATACACACCTTGAGGTCAGCCTCTGCTAATTGGAGAGCGTCATCCGTATGCGCACCTTGCACGGACCCCTTGCCCTGGGTTGCAAGGTCCCTTCCATGTCCAGCATACTGTTCCGCAAGACGGAGGAGAGTCTCAACCGCGCCCTGATAGTCCTGATGGCCTTGAATCTCAACGATCATTTTCTTCAGTCGCCAAATAGTCTGCTCACGGCGTTCCTCGGGCATCTTTCCCTTGAGATAGTTGTTAAGACGCTGGCGCTGACGACGGGTACGCTCCTTGTCTTCCTCTGGTATGTTTTGAGAGAGTTGCTCTTTTGCCTCGACGGCGGCAGCCTCCGCGTTGAGACCGGTGGGTTGGCCAGTCTGTGCCTCCGTGGCGCCTCGATCAGCAACATCGACAGGGTCGCGAGAGCCCTCGGGGTGAGCAGCCTGGGTGACGTCGCCAGCAGCCTTCTCAGCGTCCTTCTTGTTGAAGGGCGACCTGTTCTTGAATTGGCTCTGCAGATGCTGTTTGGATAAGTTGGGGACCTCATGCCACGTGTTGTCTTCAGCTGCACGGTCGATCTGGCTGAGCTGCTCCTCGCCCGGCTTCACCCTGGACGCGGTGTTTTGTGCAGCGTCACCGGCAATGTCTCTCAGCAGGATGGTAGCATCTGAGAGGAGTTTTCGGAACTGGCCATTAGATAGGATGAGGGTACCGAGGGTGCGAAGGCCTTCGAGCACGTCGTTGCCATGCTGCTGTGCGGTTTCCTTGTTAACCGGTGCGCCGGGGACGCGGGCACTGCCGCCAGTCACCTGCTCGGTCTGCCAGATGAAATCCTGGAGAAGATTGCCCTCATTCTTGGTGAGCACGAGCGTCTTTGCCTGCTCAATGACGAGTTTCAGGTCATTGATGAGCGCCTGGCCTTCGGGAGAGAGCTTCTTGGAAGGTGAATTGAGGGCCTCTGATGCCAGAACCGAATTGAGAGCAACGTCTATCTGCTTGTTGGACGGCACTCTGCCGTTTGCGAACGCTGTCGTGTGTGTCAATTCGGGTCACAAGAGCAATGGCAGGTGTGGCAAACTAACCTTGGTAGATGCCGTAGAGCTGAAGCTTGTTGTTGACGTCGCGCTCCTTCTGCTTCTGATCCATTGGGACGTTGACGCCAGCCTTGCCTCCAGGCATTGTGTAGGGATTGACTATGTTTTGTCACAGTCGGGGTATCAAATCAAACAGACAAGCAGGCAAGCACAGTACAGCGGGGGAAGTGTAGGCAAAAGGATATTGAGTATACGAAGTAGAGGGTGTGAGGGTGTGAGAGTGTGAGAGTGTGAGAGTGTGAAAGTGTGAAAGTGTGAAAGTGTGAGAGTGTGAGAGTGTGAAAGTGTGAAAGTGTGAAAGTGTGAGAGTGTGAGAGTGTGATAGCGCAGTGTGGGTATCTAGAGGGGGGCAGGAGGGGAATGGAAAGGGCAAAGGTAGCTGAGGAAGGACCGACGCCCACTTTATTGTCTCGATGCCTGTCGGTCGTCGTTGCCGTGGCACACCAAAGAGGGCAAGCACGGCAGGTTTCGTACCACACGACGTCATTGCGTCGACACGCAAAAAGCGGCCAAGAAAACAGCAAACGCGCGCCATCCATCAGTCCCGACTCGGACAAAGCTCTCTCGCACTCTGCCAGTCTGCATTTACTCGCATCCACTCCGCCAGTCTGCATTTACTTGCATCCACATTCACTTGCATCATCCATTCACTCTGCATCCACCCTGGCCAGCAATTGTCGGGCCATTGCTCGTCTCGGGCCTGGCTAGACTTCAGTCGACACATGTGATGGTGGCCCGCTGCCTGATCTGGCGGTGCATGACGGAGGTCGAGCTGGAGGTGGTGGATCGCCGACTGGGATACGCGCTGTTGACCCCAGTTTGCGTCATTGTTATGCCTCACCGTCGTCGTCGTCGCTTGGACACACGACAGCCAGCAAGGAATTCACTTGACAACTATACAGAGTACCGGTTTCCCAGTTCCTTCGCAGGCTATTGTAGTACTCCGTACGTCTATACTCTTGCACTCCTTTGCTTCCCCACGTACATGGGCGAGTATCTACGCCACAGACTACAGTGGCTGTGCTAGAGCGCATATGGCTGGCTGTTTGTGTGTGTTATGTCATGGCCAATATCAACAAACGGTCATTATGACGACGCAACTTCTCCACTCCCCTGTTCAGTCTTCATTGGCTGCCGATAGCCAATGTGTCCCGCTTGGATAACTGGTGAATGTCCCCACCACCATATCTATCTACCTAAAGGAAAAAAGTAATACGCACACATGCTCAACAACTCCAAACACAAATCCCTCCTGTCGACAACCGGGAGATGGGCCTTGGCGCACAAGGACGCAGGGATGCGGGATAGCACGGCGGTAGCGAACCTTTTATGTACCTAGTCCTGGATCTAACCGTTTCCATGTTAGCGTGCGAGCCACCCCTTTCCTCGCCTTCTTTCCTCCGCCAGCCTACGTGTCTACGAGTCAAAAACTGGGAACTAAAGACGGCGGGGAGGTACCGACTATGTTTCCTTTCTATTGATAGTAATTGCCACACACGCAAGAGAGCGTGGCCTGGGCACATCCTGGCGCTTGTAGTGTCTCTCGAAAACGAAAAGACAGCTCAATGGCACCTGCCCTAACAAGCACCCTGAAACTCTCAATTGTTGATTGCCGAGGACAGGAGCAATAGCTCGAGTACTATAATCACTCACTCACAGCCCCTATGAGTCTCATAATGATTGATTTCTCGTCACTAAACATGGATGCAATAGCCTACAGCCTACGTGGTATTAGCTTCATCCATCCAAAACACTCGTTTGAACAATCAACGTCTCGAGCGAAAAGAAACCCCTTCAAGACCGATCTTTCATCTCACGAAGCGTCTTCATCACTTCCACAGGCTCCGATTTGCCAGTCAAGTCATGTATATTCTTATCGTGAACCCGCATAAACACATTGTGTTGCTATAAAACATCAGTCATTCATTTTTTCCAAAATTGCAGCTTATCAACATAACATACCTTCTCATCGCCAATTGTAAACTGGCCCTGCGTTTCCTTGTTTGCCTGGCTGAAGTCGTCTAGCTTTTGGATAGCGTCGTTGTTCAGAACTTTCTTGGCGAACCTCACGTTACCCTTGGTGTACTCGTGTCCTGGGTAGACTTTGGTGTCGTCTGGGAGTGCGGCGAGCGTTTCGTTCAAGGCCTTGTGCATTTCTGCGGCATTGCCTTCGAAAAAGCGACCGCATCCGCCAATGAAGAGGGTGTCACCTGTGAAAACAACGCGCTGGGAGCCGTCCTCGAAGAAGTAGCAGATACTGTCCTGTGTGTGGCAAGGGGTGTGGAGCGCTGTAACTTTGATACTTTCTCCGATGGTGAACTGCGACTTATGCTCTGGCGTGGTGGTGACCTGGGTACAATCTTTCCCGCCGATGATGGGAAGCTTGAAATGCTTAAGCTGTGCCTCGTTAAACATGAAATCATCATGTAGTGAGTTATGATCCTTACGATTTCAACGTTCCCTCCGGCATGATCGTGATGACTGCAATACAATAAGCAAAGCAAAGTCTCATGTGAACAGTACACTTACTGGTGCGTGTTGACGATTTTCGACAACTTGATATCACCACTCTCAGTCTTCTCTTTGAGAACAGGCAAGACTCTAGTGGCCATCGTTAATCGTTTGAATCAAGCACTGTGGTTGAAAAGAGCATACTCAGGCGGGTTCGCAGGATCAATGATAACTGCCTCCTTTGACTTGTCATCCGTCACAAGATACGCATAGTTGTTCCCCGTCCCCTCCCCTACGCATCCATCAGCAACATCTCCACCAAAACTGCTCGGAACCACATACACATTGGAATAGACTGGACATGCATGGCGCGTGTCGTTATTGGCTGAATATGACGTTAGCTTCAACGTTCTCCCTACCCCTCAATCTTTTTTCCAATGCTGTCAAGCCTTACGTACGCGAGAAATTGATCGCGAGGTGTAACTCAATAAGGCACGTCTGATAGGGGTGGTAAATAGGCTCATGAGGAGGATGCTGAGAAAAAGGCGTGTTGGTGTCAGAACCATGGAGCTTGACGCGTGCCAAGCATGACGTTTGAGATGGATTGCTAAGTTGTACGGATATGGCGTAACTAATCGATAGCGTCAAAGTCACGGGTGTTCGGGTTTAAAGCTTTATTCCCGGGATCGGTGACATTGTCCCCCTCCAAAATTCCCACCTACCATCAACTCCCTTGGCTTGTTATTTTGCCTGGCTTTGTGAGGAAAGTTGTTCGATTAAACGTGCTAGTCTACTAATCATCAGGGCACCAGATTTGTCTCCGACATTCACAAACACGGCACTTTCATTGGTTTAAATCTCTAGGCAAGCTGCACATTGGAAAGACATTGAGCAGGAACTCAAACAGTTTGTTCGCATTACAAAGACATCCCCTTGGGGAAAAAGAAGAGAGTAAAACAGAAAATTCTATACAGAAAAGGAAGCAACAAGAACCCCAATAGTCTTAAGCAAAATAAACCTCCTTCATTCGCGAAGACGGATACCAATTACTCAACTCCCCATCATCTAGTCTATATATCGCGTTACCGACAGCTATTACCTTTGAGAAAACTACACTCTATACCCTTGGCCTGAGAAAAAGATCCATTTGCCAAAGCCAATAATACATATGCGAATCCCCCACGCAATCTTCATACAACTCATCCGAGATCTCCACCGAATCAAAGTTCAACCTCTGGTACCGAAGCAACATCTTCACTACCCGCGGCGTAGCCCGTTCTAGCCCTTGCCACATCTTCCTATTCCCATCCTTCTTCCCAATGTCCATATGATTGCACAGGAATCCAGCGGGCCAAGCGTTACCATCGCTTTTTCCTAGATCCGCGCAGATTTGTAGGACCGGGACGCTGATCGGGACGTAAGGGGCGACGACGAAGGCGCTGTGGTCGACGTGTAGGAAGCCCTCGGGATCGTTGAGGAACGAAAGAGGCTTTGCGTTGGGGAATGTAGCAGTCCATGCTTCTCCAAGAAGAATGCGGTCTGCCTCCTTGTAGGAGGGGTCTTGGAGGTAGACCTCGACGGGGGGTGAGTTTGCTGGTTCTTGATGTTCGTTGAGGATCCGGGCGATTTCGAAGACGGTGAGGTGCTGTAGGATTGGCTGGTAGTCGTTCCTTTCGTTCCGGTGAAGTCTACCGAGGCCGAAACATACTATCTTCCGGATGGTGACTAGCTTGGGGGAAATGAAATAAGAGCTGAGGAGCTTGTTTGTGGAACTCTCTTCTAGAAGTTTGCGGGTGTCGTTGATCTTGGTACGCCACCACTCCATCACTGCCGTATCTCTATGGTCTGATAAACCAACTTTTGCCAGAGCCTCTGGCGACTCGTCGGCCTCGTAACTCTCGAATGAGACCGGAGCGAAAATGAAGTCGTTCTCGCTCTCTTTACGACCAGAGTCCACATGATTCAGTTCGTGGATGCACTCAATGTTGCTACTTCTCTGCGTCCCATCGGTAGGCTGGAGATGTAGAGTAGGTGTCATCTCAGCAGTAGTCAGGTAGTGGATTATGACCCTGTTATCTTTCCTGCCTAGCCTCTCGTATACAAGGTAGGGCTTGTTGTCGAGGCTTCTTTGGAAGACCACGGAAAGCTCCGGTTCGTTAAGGATGCGCTGCACCTGTTTGCGGCACATCTCTAGGCCTGCACGAGTCCAGACATTCCGACCTCTTGCGATTGAAGTTTCCCAGTGGTCGAGGTCAACTTTTTGTTCCATCCAGGGATCGGGTTTGTCTTCGGGGTCATCGCTGCGGGCGAGGCTCTCTTTGAACTTGGCATACTCCACATCTGCCGTCGCTTTCGTGTACATATCTGCAGGAACAAAGTAAAAATATATCCAAGAACTTTGAAAGCTTTTGTAAGGTCGAAAGCGGCGCGGTTCTGAAGAGGAAATGTAGTATGGGAAAAAGTGACAAGGAAAGATATTTATACTCGAAAACCCATAATCCAACCAGACCATTGTTCACCCCCAAAGTGACTCCCCCCAAGAAACCCCATTCACCACGCATAATTTCCCTGGCAACGAAGTCAGACTCAACAAATAGCATCTTCAATATTCAAAACCCCACATCATATCCACGCAAAGCAATCCCAACAATCCCCTAGCGCAACCACAACTTCCATCCCGTCCCCCCCCACAGCACCACCAAAAATATCACCAACCCCATTCCCCAACCCCTAAGAACCACCCCAAAACAACCCACCCAATAACAATAATCAACAACACAAGATTGGCCAGAAAGAAGAAAAAAAACCCCACTCTTCCCCACCCCCCCCATAACCAACAAAAACCCCCGACAAAACTAAACACATCCGCTTTGTCCAGCCCCCCTACCCCTACCCCTACCTCTACCTCCCCTTCCAACCCATCGCCCAAACAAAGCAAAAGCCCGCAAAACCCCAACCCATTGTTCCCAAGCAAAACATTATATCCTTTGCAAACGAACAACCCATCCAGCACCCACCCAAGCCATGAAAGCTATTAGATCGACAAGATGATGGAAATATACAAGATGCTATACTTCGCTCGAACACCTTCAATCACGAAGCAAAGCTATAAAGTCCTCGGGAAACGCGATCGTGTTTATATAAATGTAGTCCAGAAGGAAGGGGGGAAGGGAGCAGGTGATGGTGTTTTCATGAGAAACCTCGCAGAAGAGGTACTCTTTCTTCCACGTACTCCGTATAGTTAGCATTTTTTTTCTTTGAATCGCATCTGATGCTCAATTACTTCTGCTGTACTCCGTACACCCCCACCGCCATACTTGCAGTGCTCAAATCATCCAACATGTGCAAAGCCACGTCGAAACCCTCGCTATGCATATATGTATATTGACACGACACCCCGACAACGACAACAAAAGTAACAACAGTGCACAAGAAGATAAAATTCAATATCTCAAGGTGGACATACTTTGAATTGATATGCTCAAATTGAGCGGCGAAAACAGAATTCAAACTCCCTAGAATACCCTGGATATCATAAGCAACCCCCCGACACCACACCATATGACGATCCAAAATTCCCACCCAATTGATAACGCCCCGGTGAATAACGCCTAAAAAGGTAAATGCATGTACAGCTCATTCCTCGTCATCATAGTCATCAGCAACTTCGGCCCATCCACACTGCCACCGGCGTCCTTCTGCCTCGCCATGCTTCCTCAAATCGCGCGCCATGTCTCCCTCCTTCCATCGCCTTACAACATGATCATCGCTCACACTGATCAGAGTTCCGCTCTTCGACCACGACACGCTAGTAACCTCGTGCTCGTGTCCACGGACCAGGGAT
The DNA here is from genome assembly GCA_022560085.1 of Helminthosporium solani. Taxonomy (NCBI): domain Eukaryota; kingdom Fungi; phylum Ascomycota; class Dothideomycetes; order Pleosporales; family Massarinaceae; genus Helminthosporium; species Helminthosporium solani. The sequence continues at coordinate 7,814 of JAFISD010000325.1, read as the reverse complement.
GTCCCGTGCTCATAGATGGGGATCGTGTCAGTGAGTAAACTCGGGTATCTTCGACCACTTGAAATGCGCGATGTAGAAGAGCGGGTCAACCGCGGCATCTCAGGTAGGTCATTTTCGTCATCGTTGTGACAGCTCTGTCGCTTTAAGAAATTTTCGTCTGTTGAGAACAACACGGGACATCCGTCAGTGCTTCCAACGGCTAGAAGCTCAGACTGGTCGTTGGACGCTTTGCGAAGCGCAGCTTTGACGTAGAAAGATCCAGCATGGAATGCGCGGTGCCGGAAGCCGTACAAGGGACCGAGACCTTCTTTGCCAGTCTGACATTGGTTCGCAGATGATGATGTCAATGCTAGATCGGGTGATGTACCGAGAACAAGATGGCTCGTAGAGTACGCATACACTGTGTTGTCTTTGCTGAGAGCGTACAGCCGCGATGCGTCGCCGCCGAGAGTAAGTGAATTGATTGCGAAATTCCTATGTCGAGCATGGGACTCTGGCACTCTCGTAGTAGATATGGGGGCATCGGGGCCACGCAGGGAATACCGGCCGCCACGAATATCCCATAGTTTAATGCTCGTAGATGCATCTGATGCTGTGAGCAGTAGATGCTCTCGGCCCGTGGAAAGGAACAAGAGCGCAGTGACGGAGATGTCATTTCGCCGAGTACATGATTCGCTTTTCCCGTGGACTGAAGATTTCACTGTCGAGACAATATCGGCAGTGGTGGTTGCATGGGCCGCGGCGAATGTGCGGATCGAGCTGACATAGGGGGCATCTTCACCCCAAGCCGAATGAACGTTGACGTGCCCGCTCTTGTACCTTAAGTCCCAGATCTGTACTGCGCCATCACGACTAGAAGTGGCCACAACTTTGTCATTGCCTGGCTGGAAGCGCACCTGCTTGACTGACGACTTGTGTCCAGAAAGAATGCCGACCGTCTGCTGCGTCCGAACATCGATGATCTGGGCCGTCTGGTCGCCGGAAGCGGTTGCAATGTAGGCATCATCAGAAGAGAAGTGCAGGTCCATGACGGCATTGCTATGGGCACGCCAGGAAACATGTGCTTTGGAGAAGCTAGAGGGTGCATCGTCATCGGTATCCAAGAGGTGAACATGTCCGTCTTCGTCGCCGACTGCCACGAGTGAGTTGGTGTTACACGGTGCAGTACAAAATGGGGGTGCGCCGGGGGGAAGCTCGTGTTGATCGTCAGCGCCGCTGTAGAAGCTCGACGTCTGGTCTTGCCAGGAGCTGCAATGATCTCGTAGAAATCCCCGGCCCGTACCCAATATGCCTCCGAATGAGCGTTCAAGCTTCCGAGCAGTACCACCCAGGGTTTTCAACCGCCGGATGGGTTGTGGATATACAGGGGGCTCTTCGAAAGCCGGGGGATCTTCAAGAATGGTAAACGGCGGCGGTGTGGTATACTTGGAGCGCTTCGACGGCGACAATTTGAGTGGCGAGCTTTCGGGGGAAAGATACGGCGTCTTACGCTTGCGAGAGGTCATCTTGGGCGTCTCTGGGCCGGCCTCAACCATGATCTGGGCGAAGTTCACCGTCTTCCGAGGCGTGGACTTGTGGGTAGCATTACTACGATTGATGGCAGTTCGCGTAATGTCCTGCAATTGGCGGCCCGACTTGGAGAGCGAACTGGACCCGTGCGTGGAAGTGCGTGGAGTAAAAAAGCGCGTGAGGCGCCGGGGAGTGATTGGTGGCGGTTTCTTCGGTTTACTACTGCCCGTCACGCTCGACGCTGCGGCAGGCGGCGAACTGGACAGCAGCTCTGACAGCGGCTCGTGGAGCGCGCTGCGGGATGGGCATGGTGACGACGACATATTGAAACAAGCTCTAGCAAGACATGAAGACTATACAAGCAATCGAAAATAGTAAGCACGCAAATGAAAATGCAAGAGAATAGAAGTCGTGGACGTGGAAGGGTAAAAGAAGTTAAAGATGAGATGGAAAGGTGGAGAGGTTGGAAGTGCCCAGGTGGGTGGTGGGTGCACGGGCCCTGTCACGAACACGAATCACGAAACGCGCGGGCAGGCGCGAACCGCGTTGGCGAAAGGCGCAAAGTGGTCATTTATCGGTGTCCGGAAAAACTCCAAATGCCGACCCCGCTTTTTTTTTCCTCTGCTCCGAAAATTCTGGATGCGAGCAGTGGAAGACATTGAGGGTGAATAGTTGCAATGGGCCCAATAAAGCGCAAAGCAGACCAAAGCGCGAGGAAAGAGAAGGCATCCCCGGCCGATCGATCTGCGAAGCGCCAGAGGAAATCAGACGCCGCCGAGCAGCCCACGCCTTCGAAGGCAAGCTCTGCGCCAAAGAGCGTGTTCAAGGATGAGGAAAAGGCTTTCCCAAGAGGAGGCGCCAGTGTTCTAACTCCGCTGGAGCACAAGCAAATCCAGATCAAGGCGAACCAGGACGTTTTGTTTGAGCAGGCCGGCGGCCAAAAGCGTAGCGGCGAGGATGGCCTGAACGACGAGGGTTCGGACGCAGGAGAAGAAGGCGTACCCAAGGCTGCAAAGAGGAAGAAGTCGAAAAAGAGCAAGAGCACCGATGATGATCAGGTCAAGGAGAAGAAGATCAAGACCAGCGGACTGAGCTTCAAGGTATGTTTCCTGCCGTTGGCATAGTGCTTTTCTCATTTCCCCGTCATCTTCCTTCACCCCCTCTAACACTATCAGAACTTGGCAATCGGCACCCTGGTACTGGGCCAGATTGCTGAGATCAACTCGCAAGAGCTTGTGCTCGCGCTCCCGAACGCGCTCGTCGGATACGTACCGCTCACCGCCATCTCGGACAAGCTAAATGAAAAAATTGAGAAATTGCTCAAGGACGAGGAGGACGCCAACGACGATGACGAAACAGATTTTGAAGATGTGGTGCTCAAGGACTTGTTCACTGTTGGGCAGTATCTGCGCGCATGTGTTACCTCGACTTCCGAGGAAGCTGTCTCTGGCGCCGCTGCAAAAGTAAAGGCGAAGCGCAGGATCGAACTTTCCATACACCCTAGATTGGTCAACCGAGGCATAGAGAAATCCAATCTGGTCACGAACAGCATGATCCAGGCGTCGGTAATAAGCAATGAGGACCACGGTCTAGTCATGGATCTGGGCCTTGATGAGTTGCAGCTGAAGGGCTTCCTGGGGAAGAGCGAATTAGGAAAGGTGGACCACTCGCAAGTGCAAGAGGGTGCTGTCTTCATGTGTCTGGTCTCCGGCCTTAACGCAGACGGCAGGATCGCAAAGCTCTCGGCTGACCCCCAGAAGATTGGCAACTTGAAAAAGGGAAATACATTGACCGACGCTCCGACCATTGATGTCTTTCTTCCGGGGACCGCGGTCGACCTTCTCATCACCGATCTCTCGCAGAACACCTTGACTGGTAAACTTTTTGGTCTGATGGATGCAACCGCCGATATGATCCATTCTGGTGCCGTCGAGAAGGCAACTGACCTTACCGAAAAGTACAAGGCAGGCACTAAGGTCAAAGCCAGGATAATCTTTACTTACGAAGACTCCGATACCAAGAAGGTCGGTGTGTCAATTCTCGACCATGTTTTGTCATTATCAACTCGTATGACTGGCAAGGCAAAAGACCGAAAGGCCCCCCTCGACGCCGTCCCCATCTCATCCATTGTGGAGGAAGGCAAGGTGATCAAGGCCGACCCAGTACTAGGCGTCTTCCTTAATCTGGGTGCTCGTGACATAGTCGGATATGCTCACGTTTCCAAGCTTGCCGATGAAAAGGTCGACGCACCCTCAGAACTATCTGGTCCCTTCCAACTAGCTTCCACTCACAAGGCTCGCGTTGTTAGCTACAACGCGTTCGATGGCATGCTGCAGGTATCGCTGCAAGAAAAGATCCTCACGCAGCCGTTCTTGCGACTCGAAGATATCAAGCTTGGGCAGGTGGTCAAGGGCAAGGTTCAGAAGCTCTTCGCCGACAAGACCGGATCCACTGCCGTCATTGTTCGCCTTGCAGAAGGCATTCACGGCTTCGTATCGGAAACCCACCTCGCAGACGTCCGTCTTCAGCACCCTGAGCGGAAGTTCCGCGAGGGAGCTTCCGTAACAGCCAGAGTCCTATCAATCAACATAGAAAAGGACCAGATCGTACTGACATTGAAGAAATCTCTTGTCAATTCGGACGTGGAACCATGGCATGATCTCTCTACCCTTACGGAAGGCTCCACTGGCCCAGGAACTCTGGCAAACGTCAAGCCTAGTGGTGCGCTAGTTCAATTTTACGGCAACCTGAAAGCGTGGCTTCCAGCGGCAGAGATGAGCGAAGCGTACATCGCAGATGCTACGCGCCATTTCACCAAAGGCCAAACTGTCAACGTTCGGATACTCTCCATCAATTCAGACGAGGGGCGTATGGTTGTTTCGTGCAAGGACCCTGCCGCGATCGACGTTGACAAAGTAGCAAGATTCCAAGCTCTTTCTGTGGGAGACATTGTCAAAGGGACTGTGACTGAAAAAGGCGTAGATACTGCGACTTTGGACCTAGGCAACGGCGTGAAAGGTGTGCTTCGCATTGGCCAACTCACAGATGGCTCTGAGAAAAAGGACAAATCCACAATGGCTCGCATTCGAGTTGGCGGGTCTCTGGAAGATCTTGTCGTTCTGGACAAGCATGCCAAGTCTAGGACTGTGACACTCACCAACAAGCCTAGTCTCAGGAAAGCTGCTCAGGCAGGAACACTTGTCAAGCAGTTCGAAGATGTCAAGGCTGGGGATACAGTACATGGTTTCGTCCGCGCTATACTTACTGACAAAATTTTCATCGAATTCGGCGGCAATGTCAGTGCGGCGCTCTTCAAGTCACAACTTACCGATGATATGCTTCTGGCACCCAACTTTGGCCTACGCAAAGACCAGTCGATCACAGCCCGCGTGACTCACGTCGACGCAGGGAAAATTCTCTTCTGGCTTTCGATGAGACCAGATGCAGCCATAAAGGAAGATGCCAAGAAGAAGATTCCTGCTGCTGCGGAGCCTACAATCAATCCGATCGACGAGAAGATCAAGTCGACAGCGGACCTCGAATTCGGCACAGAACTTTCTGTACGTGTGCGCTCTGCTAAAGACACACAAGTGAACGTTCGAATCTCCGACAATGTACAAGGCAGGATACACGTCTCAGAACTATTCAACAGCTGGGAAGACATCACGGACAAGAAGCAGCCCTCAAATCAAATACAGAAAGGCGATACGTTGAAAGTCAAAGTCATTGGTGTCCACGACGCCAGGAACTGGCGTTTCCTTCCCATCAGTCATCGGACAGGCAAGCACCAGCTGTATGAACTCACAGTGAAAGGCGAAGTGGACTCCGAGGCTGATCTCTTAACCTTGGAAAAGATCAAGGAAGGGGACTCATTTGTGGCCTTCATTAACAATATCGCTAAGCAATACGTTTGGGTCAATATTTCAGCCAATGTTCGTGGCCGGATTGAATTTTTCGATCTCACAGACGATCTCTCCCTTCTTGGCAATGTCGAAGAAAACTTTCCCGTGGGTTCCGCTCTCAAAGTACGCGTCAAAGCGATCGATGCAACGACAAACCGGCTGGATTTGTCAGCCGCGACCAATCCCTCGGCCCAAAACCTTGCTCTTAAAGATCTCAAGAAGGGGTTGGTGCTTCCTGCACGCGTGACAAAGATTCATGACTCGCATGTTGTCGTTCAGATCAATCAAAATATCGCCGGCCCTATCTACTTAGAGCAACTCGCTGACGATTACGATAAGGCAAAGCCTTCTGAGTTCAAAGTTGGGGAGGTCATTCGTGTTTGTGTCACCCACATCGATGCACCTAACAAGAAGCTCAGCTTATCCGCTCGGCCATCTCGTGTGCTCAGTTCCTCTCTACCAGTCAAAGATATCGAGATTCATGACCGGTCGCAGCTACAGGTCAGCCAAGTCATTCGTGGTTTCATCAAGAGGGTCGACGACAATGCCATTTATGTCCGCATTGGAACAAAGGTGGATGCGATGGTTCGGGTCGCACACCTTTCGGACGCTTATATTAAGGACTGGAAACCTGCGTTCCAGGTCGACCAGCTTGTCGCCGGCAAGATCATCTCAAACGACAGCGACCAGAAGAACCCACAAATGAGTTTGAGGAAGTCGGTGGTCGAAGGAGAGTACGTCCCACCTTTGACTTTCAAGGATGTCAAGCCTGGAGATATCGTTACCGCAAAGGTTCGTCATGTGGAAGACTACGGAGTGTTCCTCGTGGTAGATAATTCTGAAAATGTCAGCGGCATCTGTCATATATCACAGCTAGCGGACAAGTCGGTTGCTTCCGCAAAAGTCAAAGAGTTGTACAAGGCTGGGGATGCTGTCAAGGCCAAGGTTCTGAAAGTCGATTCGACCAAAAGAAAGGTCAGTTTTAGCTTGAAATACTCTGACGTAAGGAGAGACACTGGCGATGATGATGATGACGAGATGGAGGATGCAAGTGATGATGAAGACGTGGAAGATGGGTTAGATGCTTCTGTTGAGGATGATGAGGACTCAGACGAGGAAGAACTGGATCTCGATGAGGATGTAGACATGAGAAGTGTAAAAAGTGCTGAGGACGACGATGGCATCTCTGGGGAAGACGCGAACAGTAAAGAAGATGAAACTTCAAAGAAAACTCCAGCAACCGGCTTGAGCACTTCAGGCTTTGATTGGACTGGTGCCACCCTGGACTTCGACGAGCAAAACGCGCAACAAGATGACGAATCTGACGAAAATACGGGCAAGAAAAAAAAGAAGTCCAAGAAGGCCACAATCAAGGAGGACCGCACTGGTGACCTCGACGTATACGGCCCGCAATCTGTCGCCGACTACGAACGTTTGCTACTCGGCCAACCCAACAGCGCCGAACTCTGGGTACGCTATATGGTCTTCCAACGTGAGCTGAATGAGATCGAAAAAGCACGCCAGATTGCCAGACGTGCCTTGGCCACTATGAATCCGCGTGAGGAGAAGGAAAGGTTGGACGTTTGGACCGCTCTTCTACATCTTGAGAACGAATTCAGTAGCGATGACCTTGTGGAGGAGACGCTAAAGGAAGCCTGCCAGAATAACGATCCTCGTGAGATTCACGAGCGCATGATCAAGATTTACATATCGTCAGGCAAGCTCAGCGTGCGTAGTTCCCTAAGTCACCCCAGTAATTTATTTGCTAAACCCCTGCAGAAAGCCGATACCCTCTATCAGTCTATGACAAAGAATAAGTCTTTTACGCCCGATCCGACTTTATGGCTCTCCTACGCCACTTTCCTCATGACCACTCTCTCTCCGCCTTCGTCATCCCGTGCCCGCGCCCTTCTCTCGCGCGCCACCCAATCAGTTCCCAGCTCGCAACATCGTCACCTCACACAGAAATTCGCCTCGCTCGAATTTAAGTCACCCAATGGAGATGCTGAGCGCGGTCGAACCATTTTCGAAGGTCTTGTGAGCACGTGGCCTAAAAAATGGGATATCTGGGATGTGTATATAGCGCTCGAGATAAGCCATGGTGGAGAGGACAATGTGAGGCAGCTGTTTGAGAGAATGGCGAAAGCGAAGGGGTTGAAGAAGCGGAGGGCTGATATAGTGTTTAAACGGTGGAGAGAGTGGGAGGAGAGTGTTGGCAGTAAGGAGAGGGTGAAGAAGGTCAGGGCGTTGGAGAGTGAGTGGAATGCGAAACGGGATGAGGGTGGTGATGAGTAAGCAGCTTTCTCTAACGTGTTTAATCAGTAAGCTGATCAAATCAGTAACCTGATCACCCCACCAAGACGCGTCCTCTATCATCACTCCCATCAACCATGCCGCCACCAC
>JAFISD010000324.1:0-26716 GCA_022560085.1 Helminthosporium solani | reverse complement strand
AAGAGCTTTAGATTAGATAAGATTATATATAAAGAAAAGTAGAGAAAAGTACCTCTAAGCTATATAAGAGAACTAAGCTAAGCTAAGCTTAGCTTAGTGTACTCTTAAAGAGCTAATTACGTAATTAGCTCTAGGTAGGCCTTATGCAATAATTAGCTATAGAGGTAGTAATAGTAATAGTAGTAGTAATAAAATAAAGGTAAATAATAGTAGTAGTAATAAGAATAGTATATTAATTAGGTTATTAGATTTAGGTAATAGTAGTTAAAGTATCCTAGATAGCTTTAAGGTATTTAATAATACCTTAGAGATAGCTACTAGCTCTATATATATATTTATAGTAATAGGTTTAGCCTACTAGACTAATACTAAGGTCTTTACTAATAATTTAGTTAACTTAGTTAGGGCTTTTTTAGCCCTTTTAGGTGCCTTTAGTGTCTTTATAGCTATTGCTAGTAACTTAGTAAAAGGCTTCTTCTACCTACCTAAAGCGCGTAATATAGTAGCCCCTTTAGTAGCGCCTACTCTAGCTATTATTATATCTTTTTATTATAGAAATATATTAGTATATTTATTCTATATATAATAAATATATATTAATATATAGGTATATATTCTTAGGTTATTAAACTATTATTATAATATTTATAGCTACTATACAAATTTCACAGGGGGGAGAGAAGCCTAAAACAGGTGCCAAGCCATCCGTAGAATAGTGCTCCTAACAGATGTCTAGTCGCATGAGGACTTAGTATCTTTCTTATTACACAACTCTTCAAGATATACGTTAGCTACTTCGTTGGGCCAACACGCCAGGCACAAGTTCTCCACGCACTCCCAGAACGAAAAGCAGGATTACCGACGCCTCGTTGAACCGTCACTGATCGGACTTGTCACGAAGCTAAAGCTCTACGACAACTGTCCCAAACGGGTTCGGGCGGATGACAAGCTCACAGTGCGAGGATACATCGGATAGATGCCCGTTTGAGCACGACTTTAAACTTACTACTCGAAAAGAGCGATCTATAATATAGCTCCGATAGCTCCGGCGAGATGACCTGCCATCAAAAAAGGAGGTAATAACAAGGGTAGTCGCACCAGTGTTGATTAATACGACGAAACAATTCCCAACATCCTAAGCATAGAACTCGATAAAGATGCGGCATTTGAGTTCCCCACCCATTTTACCAAGCCAGGGAATCTCGTTCAACTAGATGTTCAGTACTCCGTAAATCAAGTCCAAACCACCACAACAACACGACGAATTCTCATTCCAGACTTCAACCCTTCTCAAGTTGACATCGAGGCCCTTGGCAGGGAGAAAGAAGGGCGTGGACGAAACCACTAACCCTCAAGTACAATAGCTCAACTCTCATAAAAAACCCCCAGCGCCAGTGAAACAAATATCAACATGACGGAAATATTTACCGTGAACTCGTCGGCTTCCTCTATGTATAGACTAAGACTAGGACTACAACGGCAAGAAGGGGAGTAGTATTAACTACCTACTACCTACTTATCTACTTACTCATTCACTCACTACTCCCCAAGCCTAGTAGGTATCGTACCACACACTAAACATTCACGCGAAGGCAACAATATCACCGAAGGATCATGTAGTGAGATGAATCGCTTAGATGGTTGCCATTAAGAACTCATGATCCATCTGTTTGCATTTCGAGTTTCATGCCCCCTAATCTCAACCTCAACCTCAACCCCAGCCCCACCATCTCTCTCTCTCCCTCTCTCTCTCTCTGACTACATAGCTCAACCCTGCTTAGAAAGCACACCAATAGTACCCCAACATCGACATGAATCCCAGCACCAACCCCAACCCAAACAACACCACCGAAACGCCAACCCAATGCAACCAACCCAACCCAACCCAACCCAAAAAAAAGCCTCTAATCCACCTACTTAACCCCAGGAAACAAAACCTGAATCACCTCATCCAAAAGGGTAAAGGCGAGATGAGTACTGTGAAAAAGTCAGTCCGAGACCAAATCCATGTCTGATCTTCTCCTCCCCATGCTTTCAATATTCGCGCCCACATGGATGGTCGACGACGACGACTAAGACACCTCCCCTCACACCCATCAATACCGCATCCCTCTACCGAATCGAGAAAAGAAGAAAAAAGAAGGGGAGGGGAAACAACTCACTTCAACCGCGCATTATTAACCGTAGCCTCGATCCTCTCCGCCGCAGCCTTAGCATTCGCCCTCCCCACCACACTCCCCGCAACCTCAGGAATAAGAACCCCCAACACACTCCCCGCCTCCTTCCGACTCCTCGCCCTCTCCTTCTCGCCCCTCTCCTTACCTCTACCCCCATCTCCACTTCCACTTCCACTTCCGCCCTCGCCATCATCGCTCCCGCTACGCGCCCCCCTCATCAATCCCCCCGGCCACATCACCTCCTTGACCATATCCATATACCCCGCTAGCCTCGCCTCCGCAGTCACCGCGGCAAATGACTCTCGGACCTTACGCTCGATCGTCCCGCCTAGAAGCTGATGTAACACAACCACAACCGCGCGCCCACGCAGCCAATTATTCTCGCGATTGAGCTCAAAGGTTTCAAGGAAGAGGTCGCAAATGGGAGCGACGAAAGGGGGAAGATCTTTGTTTTCGAAAGCGAGGAGTTCTGCTTCGGCTTCGGCGTCGTTGGCGCCGTGGGCTGTGCTCATGGGTGCAACGCCGCCGCTGATTCCAAGGGTGGAGTCCCCCATGTTTGATCCTGGGCCTCCGAGGGTGGGGACGCTGGGAGTGGCGCCGCTGCCGTTGGAGGATGCGAGTTGCGAGCTCGCTGCAGAAATGAGGTTTTGACCTGCGACGGAGAGTTGATCGAGGACGGGGATGTTGCCGAGGAATTCTTCCATGCCGTCCGCGACGGAGGAGTAGATGCGGGAGACGAAGTCGTTGTTTGGGGTCGGTTGGGAGGAGAGATCTGTGGAGGGGAGGGCAGCTTGTGAGAGGAAGGCGCGGAATTCACGGCTACGGCAGACGGCGGGGATAGTTAGGAGGTCCTTTGATGTGTTAGCTTTGTGTGTTTGAGAGGAGGGGAGAACATGTTAGGTGATCAGGAGCTTACTCGTAAGTATTTTTCTAGACCTAATCGCCGCTTGTGGAGGAAGTCTTTTTGTAGCTTCGGAATCATTTGTCGACGTGGTAATTCCAGGTTTCGGACCTGTGGGAATTTTGCACGTAGCCGCTTGTTCAAGTCATGGAACTCGCTATATCGTCTCGAGACCACCCAAGTAGCAGTGGGCATTTGATCACCTGCGCGGCGACGAACCTCGATGACATCTAGACCTCACATTAGCTGCCATCCCAAACATGCCAAAGCTTCCTCTTCGTAAAAGGAAACGATAAGTGAGAGTAAACATACACAATGCAAACTCCTTCCCATCCTCGTCCGTCCCCACCATATAGCTCTGAATGAACACCGTCGCCCTTCCATATAAACTGTTATCACTCTCCTGCACGATGTACTGCTGTCTCTGCAGCTCTTTCCTCTCAATCTCTCTCTTCAAGCTAGCCTTGCTCTTTCTCAAAATCCTCAATTCAGCGGCATTATTCGTCAACTCCGCTTTGCTCGTCAACGAATCAACGATAGATTCCTGCGTGACTAGACGTTCAATGTCAGAAGTAAGCGCATCAATGGCCTCAGCGAGTCCAAGGTCGCCAGGTGCAGCCTCGTGTATTTCATCTTCAGCAGATGTCGGGTTGAGAGAATCTTCGACTTCGTCTTCGAGAAACTTTTCTTCTTCGCCGAAGAGATCGTCGTTGAAGACACCGCGGGTGCGTGGGGCGCCGACGAGGCCGAGTGAGGCGATGCTAGGCTTTCCCTTCTTTTGCGTGAGAGAATCAGGAGACATGGCACGAGGGATTTCGGCGGATGCAATCATGTGATGATTGCCTTGGGGCGAATGGAGAGGCTCATGGAAGAGTGAGCCCTCTGGTTCATCGCCCATGATATCGTTCAGTGCTGCGGACATTGCGTCGACGACTCTAGAGTTGTCGTGCTGTCGACCAAAGCCAGCATCAGAGTCTATACTCATGACTGAGTTTGCCAGGGGGTCGCTGTCGTATTCATCATCAAATAGGGGTGCTCGCGCAGGCACATCGCTATCTAGTGAGCGTCGAAGAGGCGGATCTAGGTCCTTGACTTTGCCCAAGCTATTGAGATCAGACGACGACGCAACGGCTCGACGGAGATCCGGCGGTTGCAGACCATTATTCTTCTGCGCCGATTGCGTCCGCACCATCTTCTTCGGTACCACCGACGCAGGATTCTCAATTGTCTGGGTAACTACTTTTGTGCTCAGAGGCGTCTTCTCCGTACTAGCCGCTTCATCCATAGCCAGCCACTTGTAGTACAAATTGGACCTTTTGAAGCGTCGAAAATGCGGCTCGTGCATTTGATCATACGCCACAGTCTGCGCCTGAAGAAGAGCTCTCCTCGCATTATAGTATTGCCGAGGAGTCGCATTCCTAGCGGCTCTGAGGAACTCGCCGACGGCCTTGCGTGCTTCAGGCAAGATGTTAAGCTCGGGTTTCGATAGGTAGCTTTCGTGAATCTGTGCTAGGTCCGCTCGATCCGAATCTTTCCATGATGGCAACGAAGACAAGTCGTCCGGAGGTTCATCGGTATCTTGCTCCAGTGGGTTCCGAATCCCATCCACTACGATCCAAAACTGTACCAGACGCATCAGATCCACCTGGTCCATAAACTCCATGAAGCAAGACAGCCCCGCCGCATCATACAGCACATCCCTCAAAGACGCGTTCTCGAATCTCGACGTAGCTCGCCTATGCTTGAACTTTTCTTTCGCAGCGACCTTATTCCTAACCGAACCACCCGCACTCAGATTCCCAATCTTCTGATCCAAGATATGTCTCGCCGTCTCCAACCGCCTCAAATAAACAGGATCCTGCCCCTCAGCCATGGAATCTTTCCTCAGCTGACCAGAAATCTCGCTGCGGAACCGTCGCGCATCAGCCAGCGTATTCGTCTGCCTAATCGCCCTTATAAACCTCTCAAACCTCCTCTCATTGTCGCCAGGCGCCAGGCTGGGAAACTGCACGTTTTTGGGCGTCTTGGGCGAAGGGGGCGCATGTTTGTCCAGCTCAGCACGAAGTTTCCTAACCGTTTTGCGTTCCTGCAAGAGCGTCCGTCCATAGCCCTCCATAAGCTGATTCCACGTATCCGCATCAGCCAGCATCTGCATAAGAGGCGAAAGTACAGCACAAGCCACAATCTCCTTGATGAGGACATTGACCGCCGGACTCGTAGTCATAGCCGGCGGCAAGATCTTGGGCAACAGCTTGCTCACGATGCCGCGCAGATGCTGCTGCTGAATCAACTTGGTATTCGAGTAGGCCAGCGACGCAGCAGGATGCAACTGTCCGCCTTTATACTTCGCCGCAATAGCAAGATCCAGTTCCTCGCCCTCAGTCACATTCCTCGATGTTTTTTTCCCACGCACCGCGCGCTCAGCCTCGTACGCTGTACGCAGATGCTCCGTGACAATGGGGACCATGCGCGAGACCACCACATCTACCATATCGACCCCCATGACACGATTCCCAATCTCAGCCAACGCCGCCCGCACCGCGCGATCCACATCGTTCACAAACGTCGGACTCTTGCTGATGCCCCCATACCAGCTCTTGACAAAGTCCCTCAGCACAAGACCAAGCAGCACATCCACGCTGTCCGAGACGAGAAAAGAGAATGGGAAAACAGGTTCCATCATATACATGCTCCGCTTAGTTAGGGCATCGCGTTCCGCCTTCCACTTGTCGGGCGCAAGGAAAACGGCATGTCTGGCGCCGTAGAGGCCACGACAGCTCCCCCGTCTAGCTTTGGTGCGCGGGCTCCATGCAATCGTAAGCGTCAACCATGCTCCCAGGGCAATCGTTGCGAGCACGCCGGCGACAAAGGCATACGGCAGGAAGCGGAGCGCAGGTTGCCAGTGGGTCAGGTAGCCCCAGGCGATGAAGACGGCGACGGCAGCGAGGGCTACATCTCGGGTTTTAAGGGCCATAGTCGTGCGGGCGGTGGTGCGCTCTCGTCGGCATCTTGCATGCGTTTTGTATACGTGGGCGTTTGCACGTTGTTGGTGATGACGATGCCGCGGGAGTGCCACTTTCCGCCGTGCACGGGCCGGCTGGGTTCGAATCAATATAATAATGTGTGGGATGAAAATTAACCGGATTTCGAACAGCTGAGACTACATAAGTTAGGTATTTAGGTGTATATGGATAGTTCTTGTAGGGCTTGGATGCCGCTTACACTTATTACGTAGCTTGATAGATGTATACAACACCTACATAATGCTCTCTAGCCATTCCTAACAAAACGCGCTAAAGCTACAACAACACGGGCGAATGCACCACCTATCCTCTACCTCTACCTTTGTTGCTATGCGTACTCGGTATAATTGACTCCATCAATGACTGTCCCTCATTACACAACCACTCTTACCGGACAACTCCCCTCTTGACCGCCCTCATCCCCGCCAATGTCCCGCCTCTTCCTTCTCCTCTCCCCACCTCACCCACAATCATCCTGACAAAATCCCTACTGACCCAGTAACTACTATGCGCCCCCAACATGGTCAGATACTGGATTTCCAACGGCCCGCCCCCATATCGCAGGTAGTAATCGATCTGGCCGTTATCGTTTAGAAGATATGCGCGTTTCTCTGCGATTTCCTCGCGGGTGAAGTTGTGCGTTTCGAGCTCGACATTGGAGGGAAGGCGTAGAACGGATGGTTTATTGTTTTGCTGGTGGTGGGGGGAAGGGAACGGCTGGTGCGATCGGAAGGGATTTGAGAAGGCAAAGATGGACGTGCTGGCTGAAGGGATAATGGCGGGTTTGAGCATGGCTGCGTATTCGACGTCTACGGCGGCGTTGAGACGGTAGGCCACGGGATCGTAGCCATTGACAATGTTGTAAATGTTGTCAACAGCAATACAGCCAAATTGTCCCCGCTCCCCCGCGACTCCATGCGTTGCAAACGAATCTGCCCCCGGTTTCTCTTTGTCGCGTCGGGGTAGGAGCGCCGCTTTACGCAGCAGGAGGAAGAAGCCTACTGGGGAGCCGCAGACGAAGAGCGATGTGGTGTTGAAGATGAAGTGGGATTTGGGAAGGGATTCGGACGGGTAGGTAGGATCACCGAGTATGGGGTTGACGAAGGTGGGCTGGTCGCTCAGGATATCCATGGCCATGACGGAACCGAGAGAATGGGCAATCAGATGGACGCGGCCAGTTTCCGAGAAGCCGGGGTTGTTATGGCACCAGAGGCGATAGATCCGGTTTGCTTCGTTGATACATGCGGAGACCATTTTGGGATGGTGTTCGGGAGACAAGTAGTAAGGTACATCAAGCATGACGTCTGAGACGATGCCACGGACTGACGGAAGTGTGTCAGGAGTGATGTCCTTGAGCGTATATTTGTTGATTGCTGGGTCGTCTTCATCTTTGCTTGCGGTGGTGAGGCTTGTGGGGTCGTCTTCAAGAGACATGCCGATACGCCAGTTGACGGGAAGAACCATGATTCCTCCCATACCTGCTCGTAAGCCTCGCTTGACTTCGTTAGTCCCCAACTCGACATTGACCTCTCGTCTGAACGCGTTGATGGCATGTGTGAAGTGGAATGTTTCCATTCGCTCCGAAAGCTTCTGACCAATGCCATGGATCACAAAGACCAAGTCAGTGACCTTTGGTCGTTCAGACTGTGCAATTGCAGGGTCAGACTTTTGTCTCCGATGTGGAGGTACCCCAGCTTGAGCCGTAGAAACACCTTCAGACGCCATCTGGGCCATCGGTGTCTTCTTCGTCGGATGCAATTTATCCCATGTCGCCTGGTCGAAACCGCGTACCACATGTATCCCGATCGGTCGATGCTTCCGAATGTAATTCGCAAGTGGACGTCTACCATAATAATCTGAAGGTTGCAGGGAAGGTCGCAAAATATACGCGTCCTTCTCGTTCGAGTAGATGACGCCAGCAGTTCGATATAGATTCTTACGCCCACCGTGCCCGTATTCTGTGTCACCAGCAGCCTTGTTATCAGGACCGTCAGGTCCAGTCGAGATATCGATGACATCGCACGCATTCTCCACAACACTCCTACGTTCCTTTTCCGGGTCATCGGGCTCCTCGGGAAGTGTACTCTGCATCAAGCCCGCCGAAAGCATCTGCTGCGACGTCCCAGGACGGCTTCCTGCTTCTGATTTCTCAGGCCACAACTTATGCACGATCTTCATCTCGCCCAATGCGCCCACTTCTACCGCGCTGTCCAACTCGTCCTTCCACGTCTCCGTCCAAGGCCTCATCTCCAAATACCCTCCTTCCAGCATATTTGCCACCTCGACCTCCACAGGCATCATATCGTCCTTGTAGAACCACGTCCCTCGCAACACCTTTGCAATGTCATTCACAGGCGCCCAGTATATCGGCTCCATACGGATCGACTCCGTCTCCAGGACCACATGGTGTAATCTCGACACACCAACAGGCACTTTTGCAGACGGCCCTTTCCTCGGCTTTTGTGGCCTTCGCACCGGACCTTTATCTTTCAGTCCCGGAAGCGCAGGCTCCATCACATCGTCCCATTTATAGCTATCCAGCTCATGCGGTGCTGGTCGTCTCGATGCATCCCTGGACGTCGACGCCGGCCTCTGCTGTGCCGATGGATTCCCCCTCGAAGGCGCCCTGATAAACGGCGTCCCCGTAGTTGCAGAACCTGTCAGCGGAGATGAAGACTCTGCAGGATCCAACGTCATCACCCTCAACGAGCCCGTAAGCGTAACGCCCCTTGCACCACCACTCGATCCGGGTCGGCCACCTTCTTCGACGGACCTCGACACCTGCCCCCAGCTTGTTGTCCGCGAAGAAGGAATATCTCTCGCCATAGAAGAGCTTCTACTATCCTCTCCAGATGCACTTCCGCCTCTTTTCCGCTTCAACCTCGCCAACGTCAGGTTAGTGGGTGTGCCGGGAGCTTCCATACTCCTTCGTTTCTCGCCCATCTCTTCGTTGTGCTTGAGAATCTTCTTGCGCAGATCTAGCCATGTTGTATTGATCGCGTCGTTGTCGTACTCTGAAAACGGTCTCGGTGGCAGCCTGCGTGCAGTCGAGGCGCCGGTAACTGGCGGCGGGAGCGGTGAGAGGGGATCATCGATAGCGAGCGGAGAAGTGTAAAAGTAGCGGGCGTTTATTGTAGACGGTGATTCGGTAGAGTGAAGAACTTCGCGGATGTATTGGTTGGCGTGGGAGGACATGGAGGGCTCCGAGGGCTGATCAGAAGGCGAGCCAGACGGAGGATCTGGCAAAGTACTTGTCATAGTGACAGGGAAATCGTTATTTCACATCATGAGAGTATCCAGGGTTGGGAACACGTGTATGGCAAGTATGGCGAAAAACGGTAGCCTAAGATGCACGACCGTGGTTTGCAGTTGGGAATCTATGAATACGATGGAAACACTTGGGGAGCTCTGACGCAACTGTGCCTGTTTAGCGCCGCCGCACGCCTAGACATGGAAGATGTCAACCCCACGTGGGGTGGCCATGGTAATAAGCTGCCGACCCAACTTCAACCCATTACCGATCAAGTGCCGATTATCTATTCGAAAGCAAGACAGGCTTACACAAGCACCAAGGTGTGATCGTGTTAATTTCTCATAGATATCTGAATTTATGTACAGAAAGAGCGAGAGATGCATCCCCATCCGCTTTTCAGCATGTGTATCATTCTCGTCTGTAATCGTGGCAATCTCACTCCATCGCACCGCCTCGTCTGATAAACTAACCGAAAAGCGCATCACCTAGACGAATAGACACTGTCTTGACTTGTGTGTAGCTGTCCAGCGCAGCCTCGCCCAGTTCACGACCAATACCAGACTCCTTGTAGCCGCCGAAGGGTAGCTGCCAGTGAAGAGTGTTGTAGGTGTTGACCCATACAGTACCTGCGCGGAGCGCATTTGACACGTTGATGGCGGTGTTGAGATTGCTGGTGTGCACGGCGGCGGCGAGGCCGTATGTGGTGTTGTTGCCAATGCTGATGGCCTCTTCCTGGGTGCTGAACTTGGAGATTGTGCAGACTGGACCGAATATTTCTTCTTGTACAATCTTCATGTCCTCGGTGACGTTGGAGAAGATGGTGGGCTCAATGAAGAAACCCTTGTCACCAACACGCTTGCCGCCGGTCTCGACCTTGGCTCCTTCTTTCTTACCCTCCTCGATATAGCTGTCGCACGTATGTCAGTGATGTGCCCCTATTCGAGATTTCTGGATGTCTTACCTCATGATCCTATCGAACTGAAGCTGTGATACCTGGGGACCTTGGAAAGTGTTCTCGTGGAAGGGGTCGCCGACAGTGTTCTTCTCAGCGCGCTCCTTGAACCTCTGTACGAACTGGTCGTAGATGGTGTCCTGCACGTAGACACGGGAGCCTGCACAGCAGCACTGTCCGTGGTTGAAGTAGATGCCGAAGTTGACCCACGAGATGGCATTGTCAATGTCGGCGTCGGCGAACACGATGTTGGGGCTCTTGCCTCCAAGCTCAAGAGTGACCTTCTTGAGGTTGGAGCCAGCGGCAGCCTTCATGATCTGTCGGCCTACAACAGTTGAACCAGTGAAGGCAACCTTGTCGACGTCCATGTGCGAGGAGAGGGCGGCACCAGCGACCTTTCCGAAACCGGAAATGACGTTGATGACACCAGGAGGGAAACCGGCCTTCTTCACGAGACTGGCAGCGACAAGACCCGAAAGTGGAGTCTGCTCAGCAGTCTTGAGGACAACAACGTTACCGGCGGCAATGGCGGGGCCGATTTTCCACGACCACATAAGAAGCGGGAAGTTCCAGGGGATAATCTGACCGCAGACACCGATCTATTGCGTGTCAGTCATGTTGCATATGCATGGAATCTGATATACACATACTGGCTCCTTCTTGCTGTAGTTGAAAGTGTCAGGCGTCGTGTCGATGACCTTGCCCTCGATCTTGTCCGCCCAACCACCGTAGTACCTCAAGCAACCAGCAGAGGCCGCAATATCACCCTTGGCCATGGTGACAGACTTGCCATTGTCCAAGGCCTCGACGGCAGCAAGCGTGTCCACGTTCTCCTCGAAGAGTTCCGCAAGTCTCGTGAGCATCTTGCCTCGCTCTCCCGGTGTGATCTTGTGCCTCCAGTCGCCGTTGAAGGCTTTCCGCGCAGCAGAGACGGCAATGTCGACATCCTTCTCGGTAGCCTCCTGGATTGAGCAGATGATGGTCTCGTCGGTGGGGTTGATAACCTCGAAGGTCTTGCCATCTACACCCTTGACCCATTCATTGTTGATGAAGCTATCGGTAGGTCAGCCCGAGTATCTCTCTTGAGCTCGCCATACTCGGTCGCAGTGGCGAAAAACGAGCTGCTGATTAGGGGTAGAGATTGGGAGTGCTTACAGGCCAGTCGGCTGGTCGTACTCGCCAGTGTGGGGCGTCTTGAGCTTGATGTGAAGGTCACCCATGCTGTCTTACTGAGGAACAGATGAACAAGTCGGACGAGAGATGGGAAGAAGGGAGGAATTGTCGTGGGCGTAAGTGAGGGGATGAGGGGCAGGCTCTATTTAAGTGGCAAACACCACGGCTTTGTCACTGAGGACACTGAAGGCGAGGGCACCAACACTTCGAGGCCGATAATGCATAAGCAGTTACCGCTAGAGAGTCCCGGTCATCAGAAGCCCGGTCAACCGTCCATCGACCGGCCTATCGCATAACTCGCTGTGCCCTTCGAGGTGGCGTTGACGCAACGACAGGAAGTTCTGCCCCGCTTCAATGCCCGCTAGTGCCGTTACCCCTCCCCCACATGAGGTTTTAGTGCTCGACACCTGCAGCGGTCGTGTCGCGTCCCACGGCAACCAGCAACAAATCTGTAATTCGGAATTCCGAATCTTCTTTACGACTCTCCAGCCTGGTTTTTGCCTTTCTCAAGCTGCCATGTTGTTTGCCGAGCGGTATAGACGAGTACACACGCCGTCCGTACCCACATCCATCTATAGTAGTTGCTTGCGAGCATCCAAGCGCCCGCTACTCTCCATAGTTGTTCCCCACCCCCAAACACTAGCTGGATGAACATTCACCGAGCTAATACGAAATCGGCATCCCCTACACGTCTGTTTTCGTCTGTCCTCGGCTTCCTTTCGAGCGAACACCGGCCCATGCCTGATACAAGCCTCCAACTTTTGCCTCTGTTCAGATTCGCCCGCGAGACCCTCAATGCTTGTTGGCCGCGTCTGGCCCCTCGAAAATGCCGCGAGTATCTCCTGAGCAGGTTGAAAGGCGTCCATCCGGTCCATACAGACGACGTCGGCTCCCATCGGATGTGCCTTCCATTGGTCCACGGCTACTCAACAGCTGCCGGGAACGATCACAAATCATACATAATAGTCCAGTAGATACACATGGACTGCGGGGAGGCTCAGCGACTATCGTGTGCATTGTTCGCACGAATGGAGCTCTGTCCAGCGCGTATATCCGTATAGATAGAGGAATGCCAGAGCGAGCAAGTGGTGTGGCAGCATCGATTGCTGTAGATTCCGCATCTTGCATCTCCGGCCATGGCTGAAGAACAGTTGGGGGAGGGCGTGCGTATTGTATTGTACATACATATGCGTGATTATGCCTAATAAGTATTGTATAGACGAGTAGCGATCAAAGCCAGCCATCGCGGGGTTCGCCCAAGCGTTCTAGAGCGGGGACGTCTTCTGATTACGGTTTGGCGCTATCATCATTGAGAATGGCCATACAAAGCTCCGATTCTCAGAACCCAAGTACACGTCTATGACCATGGGCAACAAAAGCTTCTCTTACTGAGATCGGGTCAAGGTCTTGGTCGTGAAGGCGCTTACCAAGGTACGATAAGAGGCGAGAGAACCGAATCCAAAAGAGTGCACCATCAGCCAAGGTGGTGAGCGGGCATATTCGAGGAAGACATTCTTCTATTGACTACCTATTCAAGAGATCGGAGAGTAGTCTTGAGAACCGAGACATCAGCCGTGTCTGTTACTGTACAATTCGAGTCGTGCAATCTGACCCCCCGAAAGAAAAGACTCATCGAGCTAAAACAAACTCGTTTGGAAAGAACTGATACTGAGAATAATTTCGCAAAATAATCGTGCAGAAGCCTGAACCCTATCTCCTGGCAGACCAACGAAGTGAAAGGTGACGAGTTGGTGGAATGTGTTGTGCGCCGAAACGCTCCGAGGGGGACTAGATCATCTCATCGTCCATGTTAGTGTCGGCTCCAGCATTTGGAGCAGCACCGCCATTGGTAACCATGGCATCGTTACCGCCGTCAGCAGCCGGGAAGTAGTCGTCCATCTCAGCGTCAAGCTCCTCGACCGTCTTCTTCTTGCTTCGCTCGCGGCCACCACGACCACGGGCAGATCGAGCACCGCGCGCGCCGCGGGCACCACGAGCTCCAGTAGATGCGGCCTTTGTCTCAGTGGCTGGCTTCGGCTTGTCCTTCTTGGGTTGCCTAGAGCGATGATTAGATTTTGTGGATACGATATTGAGAGGAATAGCATACGTGACACGGTCGGCAAGATTATTAGGGCGTGTTGTAGCAACAACATTGGCAGCGCTGACCAGCATTTCGACACGGATGGGTCGGGAGTCGATCTTCACACCCTGGAGGGCAGCAGTTGCCTTGGCGGCCTGCTCTTGACGGGCGAAGGTAACGGTGGCGGTTCCCAGGCTCCGTCCATTGGCTCCATACTGTACGGTGACCTTCTTGGGCCTACCGACTTGAACAGCTGTAGCAAAGTAGTCCTACAAGGGTATTAGTCGTCGTCGCAAACACAATCGTAGTGGAAAACAAGATAAGCGAGTCCTGGCGTGGGGGAGGCAGTGATCGACGGTTCCAGGTTCGCGGAAGAGTGCACTCAGAAAACAGGTTCGATGTCCAGATGCGGCAGCGGCAATCTCTGCCTAAGCAGGTACAAGTTCAAGCAAGCGTATAGTACGTGCGAGGGAAGCGGTGCGTCTATGTAGACCGTCACTCGTTTCGCGCTTCATCCGTGCCCACTTTTTTGCGTTCCCCTCTTGAGCATTCGCGTTGTTCGCCGTCTGTGGACTGCTGGAGTCCAGCGCTGCCTTGTAGTGCTCGCACTGCCGCATACATGTTTGGCTGTTCTGGACAAGGATCTCTGACTTTCGTCTTCGCGGCACTTGCGGGTGTCGCATGCTGTAAAGTACGATACGCGTCGTGACTGCCCGACACAGACATTCGAAAGACTTGGATGCAAGCATGGTATTGGACGCCCGCACTTCAGGTAGAGCTCGTTGCTCAGAGTCGGACTCGCGTTCGCTTGCCATTCGACAAAAGCAGGTTCAAAGACCATCGAAGGTCTTACATACCTTGAGTTGAGTCTCCTCTACATCTTGGGGCTATGGGTGCGTTAGTTGAATCTCTTGGTACAAGGCAAGTACTTGTCTTACCAGATTGGAGATCATAATCTTGTGGTCACCGCTGGCAGGGCCAGTCGGCACGGCAGGGGTAGCCTTAACGGGCTGCTTCGCCTGCTTGGTGGGCTTCGAGACGCCGCCGACGGGAGCGCCGGTGGAGCGACGTCCGACATTGCTGCGACGGGCACCACGACCACGACGACTGGCACGCTCAGTCTTGAGGATGTCGTCGAGCGACGTGTTGAGCTTGTTCTCGGTAGCAGACATGATGTCGAGTGTGAGTGGTGAGGGTATCGCGGTGGACAGGCAAAAGTAGGAGATGTGAAGTGAAACCGGGGATGGGGCTTTATGCGCGCGTTGATAGATCGGTCGCAGAGTCGAGCGCTGTGTTGATGTTGACGCGTTGAGCGAGGGTGTCGCAGCAGTGGAAAGACTCAGTGGGTGAAGAGTCAAAGTAGAAGATTAAGCGCTATGTGAAGTGCGCAAGAAGGTAATGAGAATGTGGAAAATGAAGTGGCAGTGGAAAGGCTAATGGGTCCACGGTGAACAGGAGGAGTGGGTGGTGTGGATAGAAGGGCAGGCAGCGACGACGGAGTGCGAGGCAGAAGGCGCACGCAAAAGGAGCAGGAGCGCTAAACCCTATCCATCTGCTTGGCATCTACCATCATCTCATTGGCTGTCGAGACGGGGAATCCCCGGCAGTTGCCGTCATAGCATTGTGCCTACCACTCTGCCTACACAGCGCAACACCAGAGCTTCCACGAACGCGCGGCGATGGACTGGTAGCAGCATGGCAGTCACTCCGGTAAGTGATGAAGCGCCCCATAATTCAAATATACATGTGTAAAGGAGAAGATGGCCCAGCTGACGCTCAAAAAGTGGCAGTTCAAGTTCTTCGACGTCTCGCAAGTGAAGCTCCCACCTGACGAGAGCTCGTTCCTCTCCGAGGTATGACGCTTAGTTCCCATATCCAGTATACATACCACTTCCTCACACCCTGCAGACTGGAAATGTCACGTCGGTAGTCTCCGGGTCCGAGAGCATCTTCTTCGGCAGTGCAGATGGCGTGGTCCGTATCCTGTCGCAGGCCTTCAAGGTCGTGCGCTCGTTCAGGGCTCATGACACTGGCGCAATAACACACATGAAGCAAGTACAGGGGACTGCGCTTCTAGTCACTATAGCTGAAGATCTTTCGAGCGAGCCCGTGCTAAAGGTGTGGGCGTTGGACAAGTTGGAGAAGAAGACAGGCATCCCGCGGTGTCAGAGCACCCTCACTATCCAGAATGGCCGCAAGCAGTTTCCTATATCCGCCTTTGCAGCCCTCGATGATCTCTCGCAACTCGCAGTTGGCTTTGCCAACGGCGCTGTGACCGTGGTCAGGGGTGATCTCATTCACGATCGTGGTGCTAGGCAGCGAACCGTCTTCGAGTCGGAGGAGCCCATTACCGGCATAGAGTTCCGCGAGGGCAGCATCACCACCCTCTACATTGCCACAACGGGCCGTATAATGACGCTCGTGATATCAGGCAGAGGGCAAGGCCAGCCCGCAAAGTCGCTCGACGAGTACGGCTGTGGTGTCGGATGCATTGCCGTAGACAAGACAACCCGTGATGTGGTCGTCGGAAGGACCGATGCTATCTACTACTATGGCCAGCATGGGCGAGGCCCGCCATATACATACGAAGGCGAAAAGAAGTTGATCGCTATCTTCAGGGACTATGTTGTGATTGTTTCCCCACCCAAATCTAATGCAGTGACCCGTACCAACCCCCTTCGCGCATTGGGTATTGGTTCCTCGGATGTGTTCAACACTTCGACTTTTTCTCTTCTTAACACTGAACTACGATTTGTGGCCCACCAAGAGCAGATGTCGACCGAGATTAAGGCGATTGTGTCGGAATGGGGAGATCTGTTCATACTCACCACAGATGGAAAGGTCAGGCCTTCCATACCAGCATACCTGCACCAAGCTAATGGATTTAGATCTTTCGCTATCACGAAAAACCGTTTGCCCAAAAGCTCGACATCTTGTATCAGCGGAATCTGCACGTGCTTGCAATCAATATGGCGCAAAAGGCAGGTCTCGACTCCACTCAGCAGAACGTAATCCTGCGAAAGTACGGCGACCATCTCTACCAAAAGCAGGATTACGATACTGCTATGCAGCAGTATCTCAAGGCCATCGACAACACAGAGCCCTCCCAAGTCATTCGCAAGGTAAGGTTTGGCATGTCTTCGTGTTTCCTAGGCTGACAGTCTCCAGTTCCTTGACACGCAGAGAATACACAACCTGATTGAGTACCTGGAGGAGCTGCATGACCACCATAAAGCGACATCGGACCACACCACTCTACTACTCAACTGCTACGCGAAGCTAAAGGATGTGGAGAAGCTGGAAGAATTTATCAAGTCGCCGGATGATCTTAAGTTTGATCTTGACACGGCCATATCCATGTGCCGCCAAGGAGGGTATTTTGACCAAGCAGCATTTCTTGCTCGGAAGCATGGCGAACACGAACTTGTTGTAGATGTCCTGATCGAAGATTCTAAGCGTTATGCAGAAGCGCTGGCCTACATCTGGAGGCTGGAACCCGAGGTAGCTTACTACAATCTCTTGAAGTATGCAACGGTGCTTCTCGAACAATGCCCCAACGATACTACACGGCTTTTCATCGACTACTACACTGGCAGCTTCAGGCCGAAGAAGGATGCTATCGTCATACCCAATTCCCCATCTCCTTCAGGTATGGGCATGGGCTTTGGGGTTGCATCAAGCGCGGTACAGAACCTCGCTGCACTCCTTCCCCTACCCTACATGAATACCAGTGCAGTTGCAACACCGCCATCCGGCGAGTCAAAGTCTACCATGAGCCAAGCTCAGATCGTAGAGACTAATACTGATGACCCGCCACCTGAGTACAAGATACCCAAGCCACGGACAGCCTTTTCTGCATTTGTGGACCACGCGCCGGAGTTTATCGTGTTTCTTGAGGCATGCATCAAATCAGAGAACCTGCGCGAGGACGACAAAGTTGACCTCTACACCACCTTGTTCGAGATGTACCTTCACACCGCGTCGCTGAAAAAAGACAGCGATCGCCAGGATTGGGAGAACAAGGCAAAGAAGCTCGTCGAAGGGAACAACATCCCGATCGACACATCTAATGTGCTATTGCTCTCCCATCTCTCCAACTTCCGGGACGGCACAATACTCGTCCGCGAGCAACAAGGCCTCCACTCCGACATCTTCCGCTCGTATACCGCAGCAAACGACACCCAAGGCGCCATCCGTGCCCTACGCAAATACGGCCCCAAAGAAGCCGCCCTCTACCCAGCCGCCCTTGCGTACTTCACCTCCTCGCCTGAAATCCTTGCTGAAGCAGGTGAGGAGCTCGACACCGTCCTACGCAAAATCGACGAAGACGGCCTAATGGCACCCCTCCAAGTAATCCAAACCCTCTCCACCAATGGCGTCGCCACCATGGGCATGATAAAGACCTACCTCTCCACAACCATCTCCCGCGAGCGCCAAGAGATTACCACAAACCGCAAAACCATCGAGACATTCCGCTCCGACACCGAAACTAAAAAGCTCGAGTTACAAAACCTTAACACCAAGCCTGTCGTCTTCCAAGCTACGCGCTGCAAAGTCTGCGGCGAGGCTTTGGATCCGCCCATGGTGCATTTCCTGTGTAAACATAGTTTCCATCAGAGGTGCTTGAGTGTCGATAGGGATGTCGAGGACGACGAGAGCATCGAATGTCCCGTCTGTAGTGCGAGCAATCAGACTGTCAAGGCAATTCGGAGGGCGCAGATTGAGAGTGCGGAAAGGCATGATTTGTTTCGGGATGCGCTGGCGAGAGGTAAGGATGGATTTGCGGTTGTTAGTGAGTGGTTTGGACGGGGGGTTATGGGGGTTGGGGCTGTGGAGTAGGGAGTAGAGAGTAAGGTGTGTATATCTTGAGATGAGATTTTTGTGAATGGATTTTTTCTTCTTCCTTTTTCTTCTTCTTTCGTCGTCCTTATATCATCACTTCTCCGACCCACCAATCTAGATAACACCTACTTCGTACACTTCGATTCTATCTGGTAGCGGCGGTATCTACCATCAGAATCATATAGCCGAGCGGGCAAATGTGCAAGGGAGCGACATGGTGTCTATATTGTATCCAACAGGAAACATGATAGTGGACATCTACAAAGTAGGAAGTAGGTGGGTGGGCTGAATAGAGGGATAGAGAAAGTGTAGAATCGAGCCCTGTTGAAAGGGCTGTAATGATATCAATTTGATTTACTCTAATTCGATAAGATAGAGACCTCTTTCTCTTTTCCCCTCTCTCCTTTATGCAGACACACAGGAAGTCTCTGGGCCTAAGATAGACCACGTGACTAGAGGTTCTCAAACACGTGATCACATGTACCATCACCTACATTCCCGACGACTGTAGGGAAACGGTGTAGGCTAAGAGATATAACAGAAAATCAAAATGACGAAATTATAGTATTGGAATTAGGAAAGTAAGTATTGTATACCTACTTCGTTATCGTCGGGGCTTTGAAGTACTTGCTGGGTACGAAAGGCATCTTGGCTACAACCGCCTTTCTCTTTTTTCCCCTGACGACAACATGTACTTCGGTTCCCGCCTTATGCAACCCATCTTTAATGTACCCCATAGCGATATTCTTCTTCGCAGTCGGCGATGGGCACCCCGACGTGATGATTCCGATTTTCTCGCCCGCTTCGTCGACGACCTCGGCGCCTTCACGAGCGGGAGCTCCATCGACGATGAATCCGACACGTCTTCGTGTTACGCCGCCGCCTTCGGACTTTTTCTTGAGTTGTTGGAGGATGGTGGAGGCGCCGTGGAAGTCTCCGGTGGTGCGTCGGTCTTTGCCGATGATCCAGGAGAGGGCGGCTTCGACGGGGGTGGTGGTGTCGTCAAGGTCGTGGCCATAGAGACACATGCCGGCTTCGAGGCGGAGGGTGTCGCGGGCGCCTAGGCCGGCTAGACGGAGCTCTTCTGGGGCAGAGTCCAGGAGGAATTGGGTTACGGCTTCAATGGCGAAGGGAGGGATGCTGATTTCGAAGCCGTCTTCGCCTGTGTAACCGCCACGGCTGATGAGAACTTTTGTGTCAGTTCTTTTGATGGTTGCAGGTGTGGACTGCCCGAAGTATAGGGTTTTCAGGTCGCTTGTTGATGCGTCTGCTAGGATTGTATTCAAGATTTTGGCGGAGAGGGGTCCTTGGAGAGCGATGAGGCCTTGGCCATTGAGGATGTTCCATTCGACGGGTTGGTCTGGGAAGTCTTTCTTCCAGGCTTCCAGCTCCTCGGACAAGTAGGCCGTGTCTTTTTCGCGACATCCTGCGTTCGTGACGACATAGAACTTCCCTGGGATGCGCGCAATGACAGTGTCATCGACGATACCACCAGTCTCGCGGTGGAGAAGTGTAGAGAGGGTGGAGTTGTACTCTTTGAGAGTGGAGAGCGAAGACGGGGTAATACGCTGGAGGAAGGCTTCAGCACCGGGACCGGAAAAGTGGTGTTGAACCCTGGTGGTCTTAGTTACGGATGAAAGTGTAGGCTCAGATGTCAACTCACATATGGCCCACGTCGAACAAACTGGCCTTCTCTCGCGTCCAGTTATGCGATTCTACAATGCTCAGATCGCTGTATTGAACCGGCATATGATGTCCGCCGAACGGTACAAACTTGGCACCATATTTGCTATGAAAATCGTACAGGCCAGTCTTTCCCAATTGTTCTTCCTTTGCCGCGGTCGAAGCATAGCGTACTGAGGGTTGAGTGACTCCCGCAAGCTTACGAGCCCGTGAAGCTTGAATTGATAGGCCACGGGAGGTCTCGGAGGATGTGAAAGGCTGCCGCAGACCATTTGATGTTATCCTACAGCCATTGAGACCGGCACGCAACGTTGTGACTGCTCTTTTCGAAGCCATTGTGGGATGTAGGAGTGAAGGTGTCGATGACGGATAACGACGGCCTATGCAGAAGAGAAGTAGAATCAACTTCCCCGATTAGGTCACGGATTCCCGCTTTTCATCCGCCAGTTTGCCTTCTCTTGGCTTAGATATCACTTTGGAGATCTATTGATCAAGCAACAGTTATCATTTGTTACGCCATGAAGGCATAGACAGTTTGGTGGGCATCTATCCGAGGTGTGTGTGAGCTCTCCCCTCCCAAGTCCCACCAGGCGGTGACGCACCGAGGACCGCCCCGATTTCACAGCGCCCTAAGCTTCCAAGCTCACGACAGCCCACCAAGCTCACCACAACGCCGTCCCCTCTCTCCAATAGCCTTCCGTCAACATGTCCAAAGGCACAAAATACCTCTTGGTGTCGCTACCGACGTCAATATCGCCGTCCAGCCACGTCGACGAAGCCCTCACGGCCCTACGTTCGACCATCTCCAATGAAAACGGCACCACGTACCCTTTCGCGATACCAAACTTCAAAATTGGAACCCTGGATGCGCTGGTGCAGCAGGCGGATGATTTAGCCAAGCTGGAGTCGTCATGTGAGGGCGTGGTGGGGAAGGTGGGTGACAGTTTGAGGAATCTCATGGATGGGGATGAGGAGCGGACGCAACAGCACAAGACCATCAACGACAGTAGGCAGATGCGACATCTATACATGTACATGTGCGGAAAGACGGAAGGCTGACTGTTTGCAGAGCCGGTGGACCAGTACCTGCGGACGTTCCAGTGGAACAAGATCAAGTACCGGGCAGACAAACCGATCGCTGAACTGATAGACTTGCTTCAAAAGGTACGGCCGCTGTCGCATGTCCGCGTATTCCACACTGACACCCTGCCAGGAAATAGCCGCCATCGACAACGACGTCAAAGCCAAATTCCAGCAGTACAACCAGACCAAAACTAACCTCGCTGCCTCGGAACGCCGACGAACAGGCAACCTCTCCACCAAATCGCTCACCACCATAGTCGACCCCAAGCTGCTGATCCAAGACTCGGAATACCTCGACACCCACCTCATCGCCGTCCCAAACAACCAGGCCAAAGAATTTCTCAAATCCTACGAATCGCTCACACCCATGGTGGTCCCGCGCTCCGCTACTCAAGTTGCCGCCGATGGCGAATTTACGCTCTTCGCCGTCGTGACCTTTAAAAAACACTCGCCGGAATTTCTTCACAAGTGTAGGGAGAAGCGATGGACGCCGCGCGACTACAAGTACAAGGAAGGTGGCAAGGAAGAGGAGGCAAAGGAAGCGAACCAGCTAGCCCAAGATACGCAGAAACTATGGAATGAGGCCCTGAGATTAGGAAGAACGGGATACAGCGAAAGCGCCATGATTTGGATACATGTTTTGGCGCTGAGAGTATTTGTAGAGACGGTGCTACGGTACGGGCTACCGCTGGATTTCGTATGCGGCTTGGTGCAGGTATGCTTCCGCACGACATCTTTTATAATTACATCGAATCCAGCACTAACTGTACCCTAACAGACCAACGCCAAGCTTGCGAAAAAGGCAAAGTCGAATCTAGACGATACTTACTCTTACCTTGGGGGTAACGCGTTCGGCCGCGATAGCAAAGGCCGTATCAAAAAGGATGATTCTGCTGTCGCTAATGACATGCAGTCGGCCGGCCACGTGGATCAGGAGTACTCTGCTTATGTGTATTATGAGTTCGAGATTAACTGAGCAGATGGAAATGTTGGTGTTTTTATCTGGCGATTTGTAGCAATAGGAAAATGCTGAATTATACCTCATGGTTATTTGCTTCACTGGGGAGATTATGCATAAGTGCTATCTATTGTATTGATGACTGTCATTGTGGTTAGATGAGGTCGAGGTACCCTGTCACGTGACTATGTACCTTATGAATCCTGATCTCTCTTTTAGGAATTAGTTGGTATACCACAACATATATCAGCTCTATTGAAATCCCTGTTCTCGATGATTTTCTCTATTAATTGCTAACACGATAGTTGGAACATATTACTTGACGAACTTGGAGAAAGTACTATGTACTCTCCAATTGGTAATCAAATTAGGTCGTGGTTGGGGTTTATACCAGTGGATTTGGACAGCTTGGAACGGTGCTGTTGATTATTTTGTTCTTGTTTAGAATCGTAACTCTGGTTTGCTTGGTGTTTTGCGGGTCTGTTCGGGTTGCTTAGAGTGGGGATTGGTGAGGATACTGTGGTGGTTTATGATGGGGTTTGTGTCTAGGGAGGGGGGGAGTTGGGGGGAGACATTGCCGCCGTGGCAATCGAGGGGTGCTTTAGAGCTGGGTATGCGTGTGATTTGGGGGGAAGGTAGTTCGGAGTATGACGTAAATGAGTGTTAATGATGAATTTTCAGTAGTCTGGGGAGATTGTATAGGCCGGTGGATTAACTCGTATCACGTTAATATACAGCGTCAGACAAGGAATAGTTACAATTATCAAAATGCCACCTGATGATGATATCAAAAGTGAAATTTCAAGCAAACAGAGACCCAACACCAAGATATAAACCCCCGAATCACCACAGACCTTCCCTCCACACTACACTCACCCCAACGACAAACCCATCAAAACCAACTACAACCTCACCCACCCTTCCCAGTCAACCAAACAATCACAAAGTCACCAATCCACCATAATGCCCAACCTCACCACCATAACAACAACCCTTTCCCCCCTTCTCTACCTAACCCTCCACACCTCCATCCTCCTCCTCAGCCTAACGTTCCTCACAATAATCTACGCCGCAATACTCCTAGCCACATTCCAAGGACTTATCACCCATCCCCTACATATCCTCGCCCTCCCCTTTCGAATCGCATCCTCGATAATCACAATTCCCTACCTGCTCCTCCAATTCTACCGCCATCTCCGCACCTTCAACTGGCACGTCTTCGGTACCCAACCACCCCTGATCTTGGTATCGCGCCAAACAATTCCAGAAGATGCTATGCTGGGTTTCCTCATCATCGGGGTTATTCCCTTCGTTTTGTGGTACGAAGCGTGGCAGTTTGGTAAGGTATTAGATGCGGCGCGCATGGTTTTGGCGGAGGGGATGCATGACTTTCTGGCGAGGTGGAGTGGGTTTTTTTTCTGGGTGGTGGAGCTTGCTGCTGGGGTGCTTGCGGCTGTGTTTTGGGGTGTTGGGGGGGCGTGTATTGTTGGGTATGTTTTTGTGAGGCGGTTGGGGAGTTGGCAGTGGTGGTATTGGAGGAGGCAGGGGGCGGTTAGGAGGAGGAGGGGGTTGGGTGAGGTGTTGAGAATGAGGGCGGATGTTGTGGAGGTTGAGGTTGAGAGGCTTGAGGATGGGGGATATTTGCTTTGAGTATGGATTCGGAGGTGGATAGTTGCATGATGGTATGGGGGATGGAGAGGGGATCGTTTATATAGTTCTTTCTTTTGCTGTCTCAGCCTAATCTAGCTAGTGCCTATAAGAAAAAATCAAAACAAAAATTCCGCCATGTAGGCTGGGATTATGACAGATAGGAGTATGTACAAAATGTTGTTGTTGTTCGAACTTCTCACCCCGTTACTGACGTTGAAATTATACTCCGTAACCCCCCGAACTTTACAAATCACCCACCTCTCATTGAAATTATCCAGATTCGTCAACCCAGTTTTATTAACAAGCTGGTGGCTTCCCTCCGCCCCCTTAATACATCGAGACACACTCCTACATCCTCATCATCAGCAAAACCGCAATCACAATCGCATTCACAAGAATCATGCAATCAGCACCCATCCATAAAGTAAAGTCACCATAGATATACATACGAGTATACACTACAAGAGCAATCTGCATTACTCAACTCAATCTTGTCTACCGGCGCGGACTGTCCAACGAATTGGCTCCCGTCGTCTAAGCGCGTGCATGCTCCGAAGCCGAGGAGGGGGACTTTATGCGGGTTTCCTGGCCGGGCTAGGTCGAGCGAGAAGTGGGTGGCTTCGCCGCAGATGGTGATGTTGGGATAGCGTTGGGTTATGTTTGCGTAGCGACGGGCGAGAAGGGTAGTGTCAGATACGTTTGGGGGGAGATTGTGGGTGGGTATGCTTAAGGCGTGAGAGTTGGGGTCGTTGGCTTCGTAGGCGGTTGCTGGAAGTATTGTTTCGAGAAGGGGGAGGAGGGCGAGGGATGTGGGAGGGTGCATTGTGGTAATGGGGAAGGTGGATAAAGGGTTTTGAAGGCGAGGGCCTGTTGGGTATAGGTGCTTTTGTGTGGATGTGGAGTTGTGCAGTTCGAATTATTCCACTAGCGTTTTGGAAATGATGGAGGAAGGGTGAATTTGCTGAATGAATAGAATGCTTTAGTTGTGTGAATGTTACCCTGAGAAATCTAATCACTCACTGAAGTCAAGATGTCTTCGCGTTTGGCTTCACATAACAATCGTGCTTGGTAAGAGTTAACGACTAGTTAGCCAATTTCTGTGATTGAAGACTGAACGTGCAGCTGTTCATATTTTGATATTTAGAATAAGAATACAAAAACCACAAACGCTGTAGCTCTACGTAAGCTTAATCCTATCTCTACCTGAAGTTTTGAAACTCAACTCTCAAAGTTGATTTAGAAAACCCAAATCAAAGAAAACAATCTAACCAGTGCGTCATTTCCTTCCAGGCTACTATACGCAGCGAACGGTACCATAACTCCCATTCCCGCTAAAATTTCCTACCCCGGCTACAACCACTCAAACAACAAGCACATACCCACCATCACAACAAGTACCCACAACCCACCACCCCTCATCAGATTCCCAACCCCAGATCCCTGATCTAATCCCAAATCACTAACCCTACAGCTAACCCACTTCCTCCCCTCCGTCAAATTGGTAACACCTACACTCCTGCCAACCGACTCACCCTCTCCCCCAACCAACCCTTTATCACACGCATCCTTAGTCCTACAATAACTCAAATCAGCAACACAGTCTCAATCTCCTCCTCGCCTCTGCAAGAGCTAGTACGTACGCGTAAAAACTACAATTACAACTTTCCACCAAGCGAACACGATCGACATTCCGTCCCGCCCTCTCTGCATCCACGCTGTTGTCGTCCGCGCGGTGGCATGATCCGAATGCTATCAGAGGTACGCCGTGTTCTTTGTAGTTTGAGCCGTTGATAAATTTGAGATAGGCTTGGCCGCAGATGGTGGCGTTGGGGTGGTTGTATGTATCGCGGCGGGGAAGGTTCGTTAGAGTTGCGTTGGTGGTTAGAATGGAGGATGTATAGGGGATTTGATGATGGGTGTGAGAGGATTGGGCTGCGGGGGTACCGAGGACCGTGGTTGAAAGGGATATGAGGAGCCATTTGGAGGTAATGAGGTGCATTTTTCTGGTGGTATTGTTGGGTAAGTGGGAGCACGAAGCTGTGTCTAAATGTCGAGTAAGGAACTACCGCCCGTGAAATGGAAATTGTCGAATTGACATCTTGATTTCTTGAGATCACATTTGTATAGAGGTTTCGTTTTATTCACTTGTCATGTCACACGTTCTCTTGTAGTCTTCATAGCCACTTCACCGCTCTGCATCTAGTGACGACAAACCGTCATCCCGTAGCAAAATCAGTGCGCATGAAGAGATTTTCGTGGTTGATATACGGACTTATATCAACCAAAACTACCAAAACTGACGCCCTGCTTTTGAAAATAACGTTCATGTTCGGAGTGTTGCCATGAGTTTGTAAATGGTAATATGACTACATATCCAAATCATGCACTAGGAGCTATCTAAGCTCTAGAAAATCGACAATGTCAACTTATAAGAGACGCTGTTATGTATAGAGTAGAGCAGGCACCCAATCTCAGACTAGACTACAAGTGATGTACTATCACGGGCTCTGTGTCTCTCAGCTATACCTCAACACATAATACAAATCATCCAAGAATTCTTCTCTATTTCATTCTATCATAAGAAAATTTTGCTGTAACGTTCTTCTTTCAAAGTCTTTCATGTTACTGTTGTACAACTAATAATGTAAATACTGTTATACTAAAGCTACTTTGGCCCTATATAGCATATATACATAGTACATTCTCACCTAGACCTATATCTAAACACTAGGAAACCTTGGTAGTAAAATCCACACCCTAATAAATAACTATGCTATTCTAAAAACTAATTATATTCTTATATTATATATATATAATACTCTATATAAATAACTACTTATATAGATTTGCTTAATATTAGTATTTATATTATATACTCTATATCTATTATAACTCTAACTTTAATACTAAGTAGTTATTAAGTTTATAATTAAGCCTAAAT
>JAFISD010000323.1:0-26755 GCA_022560085.1 Helminthosporium solani | reverse complement strand
ATTAGCTAGCTTATAAAAGGGTACTAGCTTACTATACACTTAGCTACTATCCTTATAGAGGAGAATATAAAGCTTTAAGTAGCCTATTAATACTAATAACGTAAGTAGACGTAGAGGTAATAGTATATTGCCTATAGAGGCACTCTATAGGCTTAGGAAGGTTAGAGGCTAGCTATAGAGGCTAATAGGGTAGCTTAGGAGGGTAAGTAGATAGATTAACTAGGGCGCTATTAAGCATTACTAACCTACACTAAGTATTACGTTTAAGGATATAAAAGAACTTAGTATATAGCTAGATAATATAAATCTATTTTTACTATAATTCACTATAATTTACTATAATTCACTATGATATTGTACAAAGAAGGTGGCTATTCTTGGTGGGGTGATTAGGTTACTGATTTGATTAGCTTACTGATTAAACACGTTATGCTAGAGTCTTGATATTCTGGTGCTGGGTAGCTAGTTTGTCTATCTTGTTGTAAGCCCTGTTCATTATTATTATCATAGTGCGAGCATGGAAATACGCATCCCTACTCAGACAGATCAGCGTGAGATATGGAAGTGGGTTTGCTTGTCGTGTTGGCGGTGGTAATAGATGTTCGTCTATGGTGTTTTTGCTATGAAGCAAGGTAGTTGCTTGAAGTTACATACAAAGACGGAGAAAATGTCTAGGCTTCGAACGAGTCCACTTGAATAGATGAATCGTCGGCATTCAGCAGAGTAGATATTGACTTAGGGAGTACATCGTTCTCAGGGCGTTCGATTCACGTAAAGTTGGAAGGGTTGGGCTTCGCATTCTTCGTATTGGCGATCCATTACTGCTGCCTAGATCCAGTCTTTCTATAGGATCTCAAGTTAAGAATACGTGCGATACTGTATCCGAACCCCAAAAAACTTGCCCAGATCTGAGCCAGAAAAACTTCATAAGCGTTACAGGTGGTTTGAATCGACCCTCAAATTACCACTAAAGTCGTTGACCTAGAGTCCTGAATATGAACTACCCTCCCCCACACATCCTCAACCCCGCCAATGGTGTAGCGCATACACATACTATAATTCTCCTGCATGGTCGAGGTAGTACCGCTCAAGAATTTGCGGCCGATATTTTGGCCCTCAAACCCTCAGATGGTCTTGATAGCATCCGCTCTCATTTTCCCGGGGTGCGATGGGTATTTCCGAACGCTGGAATCCGTTGGTGTACAGCGTTCAAGGAGATGCGCTCTGCCTGGTTCGACACATTTTCACTCGATAACCTGACCGACCAGCAGGAGCTTCAGGCACCGGGGCTTCGAGATGGTGCCTATTTAGTCAAGACCATTGTCGACAGAGAAATCGAAATCTTGGATGGTCAAGCAGACAAAGTGATATTGGGAGGTTTCTCGCAAGGGTCGGCTGTTGCATTGTGGTCGATCCTCAGCGGGATAGCAACGAGCAAGGGACGTTTGGGGGGATTTCTTGGACTGAGTGCGTGGATGCCGTTCGCGAGAGAAGCGAAGGAGGTTGTCGATTGTTCGCATCAGTGGACAAATGGACAATCACAAGAACTTAGGGATGAGTTCTCGAAGATCTTGGGTGTTCAATCCATGAAATCCAGAGACATTGAGGAATGCCTTGTACTGCCCGTGTACCTTGGCCATGGTAGAGATGTACGTTGAGTCTAGCAGATCCTTTCCAGTGAGACTGACGCCCGTTTAGGATGCCGTAATTAGCGTGAAGAACTGTTATGATATTGCACAAATCCTCCGTGGTATTACCGTGAGTGTTGAAGTCAGAGAATATGCAGGCGCAGGTCGCGAGGGCCATTGGATCAAGGTGCCGGAGCAAGTTGATGATATCATACGATTCCTTCAAGGCGTTCTTCAGCACAAATGAACATCGAGGTTTGCCGAGGCACTGGAAGGGTTGAAGCAAAGGTGATTGATACACCGAATAAAGGGGTATGGTCTTTAGTTGTCTAATCCGTGAATGTGGTTGAAAGATTTACATCACTTCCTTTCGGGAGGCTCTTGAGCCTTCGTTCTGCCTTCTTTGATTGTCTCTGTGCCCCTACAGGAAAGCGCTTTTTGCTACCGCAAAGGACGCATTTTACGACCAATACGTCAGCCCAAGGTTTCATTGCGCCTTTGCTATTATTCTCGATTTCATGAATCGCCGTACGCCCAGGAATAAGACAAGCGTTGCAGCTTTTACAAATGTTCCGCTTTAGGTCTATGTTGAGTCTAATCTGGCCCTTGCGCGAGACCGAGTGCAGGTCAGACCCAAGGTGCAAGGCGAGTCTAGAGTACCCTGGAGAAGAGGCCTGATCCTTTGAAGAGATATCTTTCGAGACATCTGATGGTGCAGGTTGAGAGGTACCGGTTTGCAGGGTCAGGTATGTGGCGGCCTGATACAGAAACGTGGTCCGGGCATGGAGATGCTTGTTTGGTACGCCCTTGGACTTGGGCAGTTTGTCTTTGGCCATGTCTGTTGTACAAATGGCGGCGACTCGTGGCTGAATTCGTTGTTCAACCTGATGCTCCTCCCAGATAAACGTTGTAGGCTGATTGAGAAGTGCGTGCACGGACAACACAGCTGCTCATGGTTAGCGCATCTTGGCAGCGCCCTGGCCAGCTTTTCCCACTCTCTCGCTGCGCCCTCACCAGGCTTCCTTCTCACTCCTCAGGGCTCTAACCTGCTCCCCAACTGCTCTTACCTTTACAAACGTGCGCTCCTTTGCGAAGACCAGTTAATTATTTTCAAACTGTTTGCGCCTCCAACACCACCAACAGCCACCTCGCAGTCGCAAGCAGCGGCCACAGCCCCGTTTGTTCGGTAGCCTTGCAGGCGACCTCCATCGCGACACTCCACTACTTCCGCTACTCCCCACACATTCCCTCCTATCAACTCCACATCTACAGCTAGTTCGCCATGTCTCACGAAGAGGATCTTATCGACTACTCCGACGAGGAGCTTCAAAACGAGGCGCCCGCCAACGGCAGCGCAGCCGCGATCACCGGTGGTCTCGCTGCGGGAGAAGCGGCGGGCGACAAGAAGGGCAGTTATGTCGGCATCCACTCGACCGGTTTCCGCGACTTCCTTCTCAAGGACGAGCTCGTGAGGGCGATTACGGACTGTGGCTTCGAACATCCTTCCGAGGGTTAGTCTAACTATTGTTTTCCCCTCAGCCTTCCACCTACACCTATACAAAAGCGTCCGTCCATCCACCCAAAGGAGCGAATTCTGTCTCTGTCAACTGTATATCCATCGCGCACGCAAGCATCTTGGCTCTGGGCGTAGCTCGATCTATCGCGCTACGGCGTAATACCGATCACGGGTGCTGTTGAGCGCCGCCCTAGTCACAGCTTACAGGCTGCTGTTTTTGGGCAATGCGCTGCCATGTGTTGGAGGATCATCTTGCTCGGGAAGATATATATGCGATTAAAGAAGGCTACAGGGTCATATATGGATATGGGCAAAAGTCGGATGATATTGCTTGTTCTGGTCGACCATAATAGCAGATGGACGGACGCTTTCCCTACCGCTTCGTTTCGACCGCTTGAGAACTCCTTCTGACATCTATTTTCCCCACAGTCCAGCAAGTCACGATCCCGCAGGCCATTCTCGGCAATGACGTCCTGTGCCAGGCCAAGTCTGGTCTCGGAAAGACTGCCGTCTTCGTTCTGGCCACCCTCCAGCAGATGGATGAGAAGCCTGAGCCCGGCGTTGCTACCATACTGGTCATGTGCCACACCCGTGAGTTGGCGTTCCAGATTAAGAACGAGTACAACCGATTTGCCAAGTTCTTGCCCGACGTGAAAGTCGGCGTCTTCTACGGTGGAACGCCGGTCCAGAAGGACATTGAGCTTCTTGCCAACAAGGATACCCACCCGCACATCATCGTCGGTACGCCTGGTCGTATCCACGCCCTTGTCCGCGACAAGAAGCTCCGACTCGCCAGCTTGAAGCACTTTGTTCTCGATGAGTGCGACAAGATGTTGGACCAGCCAGGTTAGTATCTATCCTAGCATGTATAGATTTTGAGCTAATCATGATGCTAGACATGCGCAACGACGTACAGTCCATCTTCCGAGCTACACCGGCCCACAAGCAGGTCATGATGTTCTCGGCCACCCTTGCGAAGGATGTACGCTTGATCTGCAAGAAGTTCATGCAGAACCCGCTTGAGATCTACGTTGATGATGAGAAGAAGCTCACGTTGCACGGTCTTCAACAGTATTACGTGCAGCTCGATGAGCGCGAGAAGAATCGTAAGCTCAACGATCTATTGGATTCGCTCGAGTTCAACCAAGTCATTATATTCGTGCGATCTACTCTGCGGTGCACCGAGCTCGATAAGCTTTTGCGCGAGTGCAACTTTCCTAGCACTGCCGTACATTCCGGCATCGAACAAACGGAGCGTATCAAGCGATACAAGGATTTCAAGGATTTCCAGACCCGTATCTGTGTGTCTACCGACATCTTTGGCCGTGGTATCGATGTTGAGCGCATCAACGTTGCCATCAACTACGATATGCCCGACAAGGCTGATGCGTACCTGCACCGTGTCGGCCGTGCTGGTCGATTTGGTACCAAGGGTCTCAGTATCTCCTTCGTCAGCAGTGATGATGACAAGTCGGTTCTCAAGGCGATCGAAGAACGCTTCCAGGTGTCCCTTCCGTAAGTTCGATTATCGCATTGTTCTCGGGCGAATACTGACATACTGTAGCGAATTTCCCGAGGACGGCATCGATGCTTCGACCTACATGGACAATTAAGGGCTTTGTAGTTGAGAAGAAGTCAACTTTGTAATGTGGTCATTATTCGCCGAGATTGACACTTTGACACTTTCCAGTGTAAGAATGCAACTCGTTTCTCAAGGAAAACTCAGCTTGGCGTCAGAGGCTTGGGACGGAGCGGGTCATGTGGTGGTTCATGTATTCTAATAAAAAATCATAAACGAGAGCAGATGTGACCATTCTCATACTCTTGATTGTGTCGCCGCTCAGTCTAGCGGTCAATTGAAATGGATTTTTAGAAGGCACAAAATTCTTCTCTTGATGAGTGACATGGCTACGATGGGTTCGGTTTGGGAGAGCACAACCGGATTCACCTCAGCCCCTGATAATGGCATTATATCCTTAGGATCTTTGATTGTGCCTTATTTCGTAGTGACCATGCTGTGTCTGCATTGGGCAGTACGGAGTACAATTCAACAGGTCACAAGAGGTGGCACTTAAGGCAGAGTACGGCGTAGCAAGGGCCGTTATTGGTAGTCACGGTAGCTGTGCATCTGGAAAGAGAGAAAACCTGGCAGTGTGGGCAGCATGCCGGTCTTAGATGCAATAGTTGATCGTATGGAACGCACAGTGGGCTGAATAATCTGCGGGGCAAAAGGGATGAATGGATGGTTTCTTGTACGTGAGATTGAACATGTCGCTTCAGCAGTGGGCACCCGTATATGCACTGATCTACACCTACACACGCCAGCGTGTAAGTGGCAAAAGGTCGACACGCGCACACGCGTTGCCATGAAGATAGCGAAGCAGAGTGGAGAGAGTGAGAGAGATGCTCGCGCCCCAGGCTGCAATGTGACTCACACGGCCAAGAGACCGGCAAATAGGAGAGAGGGATGATGAATAGGATGGGATGGCGTGGATGGGGAGAGAGTAAGATATACTCCGTACATATGCAAGTGAGATTCGAAATCAGGTATTCTTGCGATGGACGGATACGGGACCTGCTTGTATAATTGATGACGTGCAAACACATACATGTGTATACACTGCGTACGACGAGTATATGGATGCGCACGCATTCAAAACAGCGGTATGTCTTGGTGGGTGTTTTATCGGGGGCTGCGAAATGAGAGACGGTGGGTGGGTGGGGGCGAGACGAGGAGATTGTTGGGGGGTGGGGGTGTCGCTGTGGGGTTGGGGTTGTGGCGATTCATCGTAAGCTCGTGTCTCGAGTTGATGGGCTATTGTTGTGGTACTGTGGGTATGATATGGAAAGTTTATGTTGTTATTGTATGGCGTTTTTATATGTGCGGTAGCTACCTAGGTGCCTAGGTAAGCTTGAATTTCGGTACCAAGTGCCGGTCGAGGGCATGCGGAACGATTCTTTCTTCGATGTGCGGCCCCGCTGACATGGCGAGACGCCACGTTCAGGAACGGGAATGGGATTGTCTCGGTTGAGTGATGTTGAGGCTAGGATGGGACATTGGACAGGGGAAGCATTTTTAGAGTGGTTAGCGGGAAGGTTATACGTCGTTCAGGATGGAATGCGATTGGCTGCCTTGTGGGGAATATTGACAGTGTACGTCGAAGAGGCGAACTGTATTTTCTTGATGTTTGTTTCCGAGCGGCGTGCCGTGGTGATCTCGAAACACTTCTGGAGATTGTTGGGAAGATATTCTAGTTGCCTTGGGTTCAATAACTCGCGTGCCTACCGAGAGGCGGACAGTGTCATCAACAACTCACTGCTTACCATGGGTGCATATCCTGTGTAGCTGCTGGAAAAAGGATGCAACAATGCTCGGACAAGGGTGTCTTCAGTCCCGAAATGTTGATGCCAAATCAAAGGGACGTGCTGCAGGATGTACAATAAACCAGACTTTGGATTTTCCCATGCCATGTAGAACAGGTTCTGCTATGTATGTGCGATTTCCTAAGCCTGGCATGTTCCTGGTGCTTAACAGGAAACAATTATCGAATTCAGGGACAATTTGGTAGACGAAAGTTTTGCGAGAAAGGATACCCATGATGCCGCGTCAGCTAGTGAATGAGCGGTGTCCTAGAGCAGAAATGTGATAGATATGGTTGGAGGGGCGAAGATGCAAACGGGATTCATAGAACTGTACTCCGTACGGTCAGAAGCTGCGGAACCAACTTTTTCCCGATATCCGCTGTCACCCCTAGCCTGCCACCACCCTGCAATTGCGCAAATGTATTCGGAAGGCGGAGATACCGGGCGATAAGCGGACGCAGCGGTCGAGGTATGGCATGTGTTGCTTCTGAATGGAAGACGATTAGCCGGTTGGCGTTGGAGGTTTGCCGTCTCTTTCGGGTAGATGACATCTACTAGGTACTTAGGTATCTAGGTAGACAATCTTCGAGCGACAATATGCATCTACAGGAGCTGACTACGGAGCAGTGTGGCAAACAGACGAGATGTGGGACAGACAGGCCATAACGAAATGCGAAATGTCACGATTGCGATTGTACTTTGTCCGGGAGGTCTGCTGTTTCCACGCGACTGAACCATGTCAGAGATATAGTCGTGGGCTGAGAATAGACACGGCTACGGAGTACATCTACAACAGATGTGCATCATGATGGAGGATTGTCGGGCAGCAGTGCTGACGGCGAAAACGCAAGAAGCAGCTTAATAGATGGCAGATTGCATTCGCTCATTGTAGCTGGGTGGCGTTTTGATCGAACGGTATGATAGGCGTTCCACCTCAGACTACGTCTGCGCCTCGGGCCTGGCTGCGATGCGTTGGACAAGCCCGACCCGACGTTGTGTCATTGTACGGATTAGATACGGTGAGGCTCATTGTTTTTGCGATGAACTAAGACTGACTGACGGGCATCCGCTGTCAGACGTATTCAATTTTCTCTCGAAAAG
This sequence comes from Helminthosporium solani, assembly GCA_022560085.1. Taxonomy (NCBI): domain Eukaryota; kingdom Fungi; phylum Ascomycota; class Dothideomycetes; order Pleosporales; family Massarinaceae; genus Helminthosporium; species Helminthosporium solani. The sequence goes on along the minus strand of JAFISD010000323.1, from coordinate 19,147 downwards.
GGGCTCGGCGTGCTCGGGCACTCTCCGGACCACTGGCCGACACTGCAATATCTACTACTCCGTAAACCCATCATGATTCTTCCATACAGGCGTCCGAAACCGATCCACGGCATGGGATAGCACATTAGGCCGCCGTTACGACGGAGCGGACAATGTCTGGATTTTGTGGTCGCGCCACATGTGCACCACCCTTGGCACAAGGGCCATGAATTCATATCCATGTCGGAACTCAACGTCAGTCAGGATCTGAGCTGCGCAGCCGTTGGCAGGTTACTGGCTGACGTGGGAGTTCAATACAATGGGAGGACGACGAGGGCGTGCAGCAGGCGGTCCCAAGGTTGAAACCACCGAGTTTGCTATCTCTACAAAAGCCCGCTCTGTCAAATGTAGCCTACCTACTACACGGACACGAACGCGCTACGTGGGTGGACTGGTGGTGAACGCACGCCAGAGCATGACAAGGAGACGGACGGCGGCTGGCCATGCAAGTCGTAGCAGGATTGTGTGTGTGTGTATATGGCGATGGCAGGTTTTTTGGTCTTGGGAGGATTCCCTAAAGGCGTATTACAAGCTTGTATCTGATACATCTGGCACATCTCTGATGCTGGCGAGGGCTACTCCGTACAAGACCACGACAAGGACATGAGGGCAGAGCATGCCATGTATGTAGATATCTGCCGCACAGCACTCCGTACATAGGCTTCTGGTGATTTGTGCTTCCTCTATCGCAATTATACCTGCAGCAGCGGCGGCGCAAACGTATGCATAACCCATGACGCACACGGGTAGGATAAGCGTCGATAGCTCTCCTACTATATTACTGCGTCTGTTCACCCTGGTCCCTACCAAGGCAAGCAATCGTCAGTGTCAAGCCTTGTTGATAGCAGCCTTCTCTTCTGCTGGCTCTTCTGCCCGCTCTTTGCCCGCTCTCCGCCCGCACTCTGCTGTCTCGTCAGCCTGCCTGCCCCGTCTGCATACAACTCTGCTCCGCCGCCACCCGCGCTTGCTTCTGCCTCACTATCTCTCAGTCTCTCGTCCTCTCTTTGCCTCCTCCCCCCTCCCTCTACCTTGACCTCTCCTCCCTCTCCCCCTCCCGTCTCGTCTCGGCGCGCCGTTGCTTCCCTTGTCGCTCGCTGCTGCCATCGCTTGCTCTCGTCGGGCACTCGCCATTCGCCAGCCAAGCCGCCACAGGCCGTCTCTGTGCTGTGCTGTGTGTGTGTGAGTGCGCGCTGTGTGCTGTGCCAGTGCTGTTCCGCCGCAGCGCCCGTGGCTCACACCTACTCTCTCGTATTTCCGACTCGCAAAGACGTGAACGACACCTGCATCACCCACTTTCTTTTATCGCGTAATGCACGACGAGTGAAGCCGAGTAGCTCGACCATCACAAGCCCACGCTCGTTCCCGATAACACCTTAATCGCTAATTGCCCTCATCCGCCGTCGTCCGCCTAGCTCGCCTATTCTCCGCGCCTGCTTTGGGCCTCCAGCCAACTCTTTGCCTCCCCCTCGCCGCACCACTTGACCGCGCCGACACCACGATATCGAGCATCGCCAGTCATGGCCCCCGCTGTTCCCAGGCTTCGTATCCTGTCAGGTGCGTCGAACCCTTTCGCTGTTGCTCCGCACCCCCCATCTGGCTCGCTCGTGACCAGACGTGCGAGCATTCAACCAGCCTTCCTCCCATGCACCCAGGCTACAATCCGTGAATTCACTCTGACCAGTGTCTAGTTGGCGGTAACGCTGTCTCGGCCTTCCTCTCATGGCGGCTCCAGGCGACCAATGCCTGCGACGTCACCCTGGTGTGGAAGTCGGGGTATGAGACTGTTGCCCAGTATGGCATATCTTTCAAGTAGGTCGTTACGTTGCCAACGACTCAACTCAGCCGCTCACAAATTCTTAGATCTGCCCTGTACGGCAACGAGCGCTTCAAACCCCATTCTGGTAGGCACCTAGCCTTGACCGTCGCCGAACGCTCTACTCACAGATGCAGTTGTACGCACACCTGAAGAAGCCGCCCATTCTTCCAAGCAACCATTCGACTACGTCCTCCTCTGCGTCAAAGCCCTCCCCGACGTTTACGACATTGCCAATATTATCGAGTCTGTCGTGTCGCCACAGCACACGTGCATCCTTATGAACACCACACACAGTCTAGGCGTCGAATCATATCTAGAACAACGGTTTCCGACCAACGTCATCCTGTCGCTCGTCTCGGGAGCAGAGATTGCACAACTAGGAGCGAGCGAGTTTGAGCACAAGGGCGCGACTGACATCTGGGTTGGACCTGCCAACAAAAACTCTGCGATCCCCCCACAGATTCAGTCGGATATGGCGGAGGCGCTCGCCATGACGTTGAGCTCTGGCCAGGTCGATAGCAAGGTGTCACCAAACATTCGGCAGCAGCAATATGAGCGCATGATTGGGTATGTGATCAGCCTTCTGAAAAGCTGCATCTCTGCTAATTCAGCCCAGTCCGATCGCTTTCCACCCTGCTAGTGTTCTCTTCGAGATGCCCAACCACGCAGAGCTGCTCGAAAAAGTCGGCGTCCGTCCGCTTATCACCGGTATAATCGATGAACTTATCACACTTGCTACAGCACAGGGTTGCACATTCCCACCCGACTACCGGGAAACCACGGTGGAAAAGATGGCTCAGCAACAAGATAACAATAGCACAATGTATCTGGATTTTGAGGCGAGACGCCCCATGGAAATCGAAACGTACCTGGGGTCGCCTTTGAAGCTCGCACATGAAGCCAATATCGCTGTCCCTCGCATCGAAACCTTGTATGCTGCGCTTCATCATATCAACATTATCAACCGGAATAGGACTGTTGCATCCGCAAATCCTCCCCTCCAGAATGGTGCGCAACCACTACCTCCTCCGAGACTCTCCTCCGCACCTTTACCACGTGGGCCACCAGGGCCTGGGCCGATGATGAATGGCAACGGCATGATGAAGGGAGGGCGTCCGGGAAGCCGAGCGCCTTCCATGAACGGAGTGCCTCCCCCAATGATGCGTCGAGGTCCGCCCCCTGGGCCAATGAACGGGTACCCCCCAAGGCAAATGAATGGGGGACCCAACGGCCAGCGAAGACCATCTTTTGAAGGCAACGATTTGGAAGAGTTCAGCCATCTGATGCTCTACGACAACATGGTTGACGATGGAGGTGCACCGGGTACTGGCTACGAAAATGGTCCTCCCCCAAATCATGATATGGCCCTCCGCGAGAGGGAGCTGATGCTACGACAAAAAGAGCTCCAGCTGAGAGAGCAGGAACTCAACATGCGTCGCGGACCACGCCGCGGACCACCTCCCCCGCCGTCGCACATGGGCGGCTTCGACGAAGATGACGATGATGGTGATTATTTCGATGCTATGGCTTCGCATGGCCCGGGCCCAGGCGTCGACACTGACAACTTTGACATGATGAGCGTTACTTCGCGTCGTAACCGCAAAGTACCCAGTGCCAGCCAGATCCGAAAGAATCCTGAGTCGGTAGGTGGGGGACCCCCAGCCAGTCGTTCTAGGAACCCCTTCTCCCGGCCTGGGGCGAATAAGAATCGAACCAGCACGCGGATGATGGCTGATGTCCCTGGTCTTCATGACTCGATTATGAACAACCCTCTGATGGGATACTCTTCTAACCGATATGGCGATGTGGACCGGGGCGCCATGGGCGCACAGTCCCGAGCCAATTCATTGACTGCAGCTCGACTTGATGAGCTCCAGGGCGGTGCGTATCCTCCGATGAATCGACGTACCAGCCAGTCACCTGGCAATCCCTTGAGTCCACGGCCTGTAGGGCGTCCTTCTCCGCCTAATGGCTATGCAATGAACGGCATGGCACCAAATGGTTATCCTGTCAATGGGATGCAGCCAAATGGTCGTCCATCGCCACCGGGGGTGCGGCAGCCGGTCCCAAGGCATCCTCCCGGACACGGCAACGCTGTTGCGCCGCAACAAGTTGAGCAACACGCTGGGGTGAGCAACCTTTACCCACCCAAGAATAGACCACAAGTACGCAGTCTGACTGGAAGCGCTTCTGCTAGCGCGGGCAGTGGTGATAGCACACGCTTAGATTCGGAGAACTCTGCTGCGTCCAGCCAGAGTAGCTTTGGGCCCCGTCCCCCACTGGGCGTCCGGTAAAAACTGATCTGTTCCATATCGCATTTGCGGCATTCGACTTGGAGTATCTTGGGAGTTTGCATCCAACCACGGTCATCGATTCGACGACACATTGGCAAAATCATATACTGATTTGAAACTAGCGGTCACCGCCATGAACATATCTAACTTTTGTTTTTTTACTGCTCTTGACGGCGACTATTCACATCATCATCATCATCATCATCACCGGCCTCTTAGCCCCGTTCTCTTCTGGTATACGAATATGCAGTTTAGCGGCTGAAGTTGATGGGCACTTTTGCCCAAGGGGAAGCGCGCGAGGCGACTTATGACAACGAAATGCAGACCGGACTCTGATATCGCTCTCTGGTTCATTGGGACGGGTCATTACGAAACAACAAGGGCTCGTAGGGTGCAAGCGTAATTAATGAGGAATATTAGAAGGGTGCTGGAAAGGAATCTTGCACGTATACAGGTTGGCCTTGGCGCAAGGTCGTTCCTTGAGGTTTCCTTTGTCTTATCGTACATATTGTAGACGTTGTAACGGCGACGTCTTGCTTCTATTGGACTGGGCGCCCGCTAATCACTTTCTTTGCATGGGCTGCGCAGTAGGTTTTGGGTTTTGTTTTTCTTCTGCTGTTAGGGTTTGATAGAAGCACATGTTTTTTGGTTGTTTGGCATGTATGCCTTCAGTGCCCGTAGTTGGTGAGACGGCGCGTGTACTATTTATTGGGCGGCAGTGTAGGAGGAGAAAAAAGTGATTGGACGTGGAGAGAGAGAGGTTGATGGTGAAGGGGCAGGGCACAAGCAAGCAAGCCAGCAAGCAAGCAGTCCATCGTAACCTGTAGCAGAGAGTATACATGGCAGGAATTCAAAGCCTTCATTTCTCTGAAGCGCGAGTGCATCCATCATGTGGCTTGACTTATGCGACAGGACGTATAGGACGCAATTACTATGGAACGACCAGATCCCGGGGAGATGCCGCCGTTCGCAGCAGCCAACAGGGCCTGATGCCTGCAACCAGCCAATATATGGATCGGAATTTGAATCTGATCTGAATCCACTATCTTCTACAAGTCTGAACCCGCATCTTGGGCAAGGGGTGAGAGGGGGAATCTCCGTCACACCCACGATGTTCTAAGAGGCGGTCATGTCCTTAGTCAATGCTCCTCTCGTTCGTCTCAATTGCCTTTCTGGTGGCGCTAGATGTCTCCTTTTTCCAAACAGGTGGCGCCAACGAACGCCGGCTGAGACAGTCTCCGCTCGCACGGGAATCAATGGCACACGACACACGCCGAGCTTGCTATATGGTGTCTGTCCATGGTAGCGGACCTACTACTATGCATGTATGAGTGTGAGAGAGAGTGTGTGTGTACACGTGCGTATGCAGACATCGCCGCCATCCTCGACGGGAGCCCCCCCTCTCTCCATAGAGCCCACAGCATAGCAGCCTCGGTGCAACGCCGCCCACCACATCGGGGCTCACAGCCCTCACACTACGAGCTCACATGCGGCTTGACAATGGTTGCCCAAGCAGAGAGAGTAGCCGGCCAACAACAGCCCACGATCGCCTGAGAAGAGCCCCCGCTGTCTTTCCTGTTCTCCCGCCCCACCTGAAGCTTCTTCTCAGCGTCCTTGTCCTCGTGCTGGCTCTGGTCTTTCAGCTCCTTGCCCCGCATCTCCCAATCGACTACCTACGCCTTGCTTCCTCCAAGCAAGTCACCTTTTCCTACACGCCCGCCGTATCTCTCCACCATTCACTCTTCTACAAACATCCGCCCGTGTGCCCCAGCACTGTCCCGAAAGTCGACCCCAAGGCCGCCTTCAACACCGCCACGAAGCGCACCATGGCCCTCGCAGAGCAGTCACAGCGCGTCGCCGCCGAGTTTGACTTTGGCGCTGATGCCCTTAACAAGGCTGTCAAGGAGTTTATACGGGAAATGGGTGCGCTGGGAACCACAAACACCGCAGTTGATGCTCGACGGCTGACTGTGTACAGATGAGGGGCTGCAAAAGGAAGGGACTGAACTGAGCCAAATCCCAACCTACGTCACAGCCGTTCCGAATGGCACTGAGAAGGTATCTGCCACTCTTCCTTCATCCCCCGCTCCCACTCCTCGCCTCAAGCTTCAACGTCAACTTCAACTCCAATGGCGCCGCTAACCCGTGACAGGGCCTCTACATGGCCGTCGACCTCGGCGGCACAAACTTCCGCGTCTGCTCCATCCAATTGCACGGCAACACCACTTTCTCGCTCACCCAGAGCAAGGTCGCTATTCCGCGCGAGCTCATGGTCGCCAAGACCTCCAAAGAGCTGTTCTCATTCCTGGCCAAGCAGATCGAAGAATTCCTGAAGACACACCATGAGGACCACTATGCGGGCCACGTCCAGCGCCGCCAGACAGGTGACAAGGTCAAGGAGAAGGAGATCTTCAACCTCGGATTCACCTTTTCGTTCCCCGTCAACCAGGTCGGCATCAACAAGGGGGTGCTTATGCGGTGGACAAAGGGGTTTGATATTCAGGAGACTGTTGGCCAAGATGTGTGCGCTCTTCTGCAAAAGGAGATTGACGAGCTGCACCTGCCCGTCCGCGTTGCCGCGCTGGTGAACGACACTGTAGGAACTTTGATGGCCCGCTCATACACATCGCCTGGCAAGACCGGCACCCTACTCGGTGCCATCTTTGGCACAGGAACCAACGGCGCCTACGTAGAGAAACTGGACAAGGTCACGAAACTCACCCAAAAGAAGGACGGCGGCGACTACGACAGGTCGACCGGCGAAATGATTGTCAACACTGAATGGGGTTCCTTTGACAACTCCCTCCGCACACTTCCCAACACCCCATACGACGTCGAGCTCGACGCAAAGTCCGTGAACCCCGGCATCCAAATGTTTGAGAAGCGCGTATCCGGCATGTTCCTTGGGGAGATTCTGCGTCTCGCTATCGTTGGCCTCCTCAAAGACCCCGCTTTTCCCCTCTTCCGCGACGAGAACTCGGCTCAGAACGATATTCACAGCACTACGCAGATTCAAGACTCTTCACCCATATGGAAGCAGTGGGGTATCGATACCAGCTTCTTGAGTATATGTGCCGGTGACAGCAGCGCTGGATACAGGATGGTGCGCCAAACACTGGACAAGGACTACGGTATCAGCGCCGTCAGCGCCGAAGATGCCGAAGCTGTGCGCATCATCGCTGCTGCAATTGGGAAGCGTGCTGCTCGTCTATCCGCCGTCGCCATCGCCGCCATCGTCATCGAGACCGGGCGTCTAAACTCGTCCAAGGGTACCGCAACAACGGAGGAGAAAGAAGGTGTCAACCCTCCTCGAGGAGAGGTTGACTCTGAAGACGACGATATAATTGATATCGGCGTTGACGGTTCCTTGGTCGAATTCTACCCGAACTTTGAAGACCATCTTCGAGAAGCACTCCGAGAAATTGAGGGCATTGGCGAGCAGGGGGAGAAGAAGGTCAGGATCGGTATTGCCAAAGACGGATCAGGTGTCGGTGCAGCATTGATTGCGCTAGTAGCTGGACGGGTAGGTGTGGATACAGAGTGAGTGGTTTTGTCTCGACGTATTCCAGCCCGAGTGTCGCATTCAAGATTCACATAAACGATAAATGGTGGCGTAGAGGAGGTTCTTGTACAGCTTTTATTTAACATGTAAACATTGAATGGTACATATGATAGACGTGCTCGTGCCCAACCATTGCAGTGAAGATGACTGGGGCCATGTACAAGTCTGACAAGTCAAACAAGGTAGTTTTTGCGCACATTTCCCCTAGCTTCCATCTAAACCGGAGTAATAATGATAATTAAAGAAAAAATTTAAAAAGAAAAAGAAAATAGCAAAAATAAGCCGCCCGATGAGGGACTCGAACCCTCAGCCTTGAGATTAAAAGTCTCACGCGCTAACCAATTGTGCCAACCGGGCTGTGTTTTGTGGATTTGTTATGGTAATTTCGATGCAAAATGGATCTATATAGTAGTTGGATATTCATGGTGGTTGAGTGTAGAAGGGGGATGTGGGTGTTGTTGGTTTGGTTTGGTTTGGTCTTGTTTGGCTCGGGTTTGTTTGATTTGGGTTTGTTTGATTTGGGTGAGGGGTGGTGGTGGGGCTGATGGGGGTAAGATGGGATGGGATGGGATGGGATGGGATGGTGCGATCAATGAGTGAATAGTTGACTTTTCATTTTTATATTCTTGAATAATAAATAGGAGAAAAGTTATCTAGAGATTTGGCGGGGGGGGGGGGGGGGAAGGTGGGTTTTTGTTTTAGTTGGAAGATTTTTTATTATTGTGTGGTGTTTGATATATGTATTGTAATTATACTGCGAAGCTGGGGGGGGACGTCGCTGAATGTCAAGTAGATTGTTAAACTGGGCTTTTTGAATAATCAGTATTTCTCATGGGCCTCGTCTCGTGTTCTGTTTACCTTGCTTCATTCTGATTATTATCCTTTTATCGTGGCGTGGGAAATGACTTTTCGTACGCAATAACCTCCTACTACCTACATGTTGCAGATCCCCCCCCCCCCCCCCTCGCAAGGCGTAGATGCTAGTGACACTCCGTACTCATGATATCTACAAGTTTATTGAGCTGTACGAGTTGGATGAGTGGGGTTGTTGCCCGGCTGTTATGTTGTGACTCGGCTTATCGCTCCAACGTTGGTCGGCAGTACTCCATACTCCACACATAGATCAGAGGACATGGAGTGTTGCAAAGATCGGCGCATCGCTGGACGTCATGGCGTACCCAATTTGCGTCTCTGGTCTCCCAGCACACCGACAAATGGGCATACAAAGTCTTGCCAGCCCTGCATGCAAGAGCGGTCGGCGGATCCGTAATAAAGGGTCGCGTAGGTGACCTGGCGTGTCGCAGCGCGTATCCAAACACCCCGCACGCCCTCCATCATGCAGGACAACTGCGTTCCCCGAGGTCCACAGCCAATCGTTTCGCGTGCCTGGGCCGGCCAGACCGAATACACGTCTTGAGGTGAATTGAACGCGGTGGTGTTGTGGGTTTCTGGCGCAATGCCATTTACTTGGAGCCGTCTAGCGCGGTGAGTCGAGTGTCGAATGGAGGGAGAGATGTTTACAGAGCCGCACTACATCCTTTCCAACAAGCGTGGGTGCTGCATAGGGAGCTTGTATAAGACATCTAACGGCGGCTTGTCAGAGGCGACTGACGGAACGGAACGAAACGACTCACGGACACCAGCCGAAATCCCACTGCCAGCTCTGATCAACGACAATCACACCCGCTCGCTGTCGTTCTACCCGTGAGTCCCACTCCTCCGATTCGCCTGCCACGGCAGCCTTGCTGCAAGGCAATTGTTTTTCACCTCGAATCAAATCAACGATCCCTCGAATCGTGTGAGCCTGAGGCTGAGAAACGAACGCATGCGCCACACGCCTGCCCCATCATGCCCGCCGCCATGGACCCCGCCAGCAGTGTTTCGCTGGCATCGATACTAGAGAACAGTGTTACGCAAACCCAGCTCGGCGAATGGCTGCAGTCGCCCACGAGCGACATTCACGCTCGCTTGGTGCACTTCGCGTCTCCTTCGTCCTCTTCTGCTTCTGCTGACGGCCCGGCGCCGTCGTCGACTGCGTACACGAACCCCCCGAGCCCAAACTACCCAAGATCGATCCGCAGCGGGTCTTCCATGGCGCCTGCGTGCATCCACCAGTCTAATGCGTCGACGCATCCGCCCTCTCTTTACCACTGTTCTGATGCGGCACACTCCGATGTAACGCCCACCGAGACGTCGATTAGCACGGGGCTTGCGAGCCAGTTCCCAGGCGTGCCGCTGCTCGAAGAGATCAACGGGACGCTCGAACGACGGCCGCACCAGTACCGGACGCCCTTTTACGAATGCTCTTTCTGGTTCCTGAGCTGCGCATACATATCTTACGACAAGGAGGAATGGAAAATACACTGTCTCAGCCATTTCCGCGGCGAGGAACCACCGCGATCAGTGCAATGTCCACTGTGTGACTTCCAGGAAACATGGGAGGACGGATGGTCGGCGTGGAATTCGAGAATGGAACATATCGCGTGGTCGCACAACACGGTTGGTGAGACATTGAAAACGAGCCGGCCGGACTTCCATCTCTTCCAGCACCTGTGGCAGAAGAGGTTGATTGATGACCACGACTTGAAGGAACTCAAGGGCGGAAACCACAACTTGACGAGGCCGCCCCCGAATTTCGTCACTATGAACAGTCGACGCGACAGAGACGGACGGCGGCAGAGGTCCCAGCACATTGGTGACAGACAACCGCAGCCCGCACTCATCCGTGGCGAATGAAACTCTCGTGGTGGTACGAGGTCTTGCACGGGTTGCCTTCTCTTGATACCTCTTTTAATTCTTTTTTTTGCTTTGGAAGTGTTCCACCAGATCGTTGGAGCGAGGACACGACGGCATTCACGGAGTTTTCAGGGCAAAATTGATACCGTACTGGACCACATTGTGCGTTCCAGGGGACTGGATCGGGTTTGAGTTCTATTTTCCGATGGCATTAATGTTGGACGACCGGGACGATATGTAGGTAAGCTATGAGGGCTAGTTAATACAATTTCACTCGAAAATACATACTTTGCCTTCTCAAGTTATCATAGACTGATTGTTGTTTGGGTGGCGCCGCTCTTCTACGGCGACCAAAGCCTTATATACCCGCAAAGTCATCTTTCCCAACCAGCCCCCTCAATTTGCCTCTTGCCTTGACTCGCTCTTCCGCGGTAATCCAACTCCAATTGCAGCATCCTATTCGCCATATCGAAAAGAAGGAGAAGAGAGCGGCGCTCGCCGTCTGACCATCGCGTCGCGAAAATCTCTCAGCCTTACGTTGATGCGTCTGCCTTGAGCCCGTGTCTAGATTGGGTTTAGCGGGTGCTAGATGGGGAAGCGTGCGCGTATGGTTCGCATTAGAACGCGATGAAATGCTTGATGCTAAGCTTAGGAGGCTGACGATGAGGCCTCAGTGCCAACGAAGCTGGTTTGGCAGTGAATAGGGGGTTGGAAGAAGCTGATGTGTATACGGGCAAAATTAGCGATACCTGCTAGTATGCTTGGATTGAGGTAAATAGTGGAAGCAATATTAGCCAACCCTTTAACATGACTATGCGAATCAGGTATAGACTTTTGGACAGCACAGCCCATGATTACATGAATAAAATGTCAAAAGAAAGCAGATTGGAAGAGCGAATACGAAAGGCTATTCCACCCTACACAATTTCCCATTCTCATTGGGTAACCCATCCACACTCTCAACCCTCCACCGCTCACTCCCCACACTCGTCGTGGCAAAGAAGACATCATACGGATCTAGCTTTGCTTTCAACTCCAAGAGTCTAGGGTATTTATCGCCCCAGAATGCCTGTCCGAAATTGGGTTCCAGTCGATCTGCCTCGGCCAGATAGCTTCCTGCTCCAGGACTGATATCTCGCCACCTTTGCATGTCGCCGGTTTGAAACTCTTGTCTGATCTTCAGTGTTTCCTCGGCGGTTCCGTTCACCGGCCAGCGCACCGCCTGCTGCGCAAACAGGATGTTTTGGCGCCAGGCGGAGTTAACGGCGTTGTCGGCGTTGGCGGGATCCACGGCTTTGATGTTGAAGTGGACTTGTACGCGGTTGTTCTCGCTGGATTGACGGAGGTTGAGGAAGACTTCTTCGCGCTTCTCTTCTGTTTCGAAGCTTGCGCGGGGGAACATGCGGGATCCTGTTGTTGCGTTGATCTTTCCGACTACTTCGAGGGGGAAGGACGAACGCCAGGCGTCGTAGAAGTTGTCGAAGTGGGTGGTGTTTGGGTTGAATTCGATGCCTAGGTCGCGGATTTGTTTGAACCAGGGGTTCAATAGGGCTTCTGTTTCCTCTAGTGTCTTGTTTGGGGCGAAGAAGGGGCTCATGTTGAAGGTGAAGATTCCGGTCCATACGTTTGGGATCAGGGTGAAGTACGAGTATGTTCCTGCGTCGGCATTTGGGATGAAGTAGTCGACGTAGGAACGGACAGCTGCCCAGAATGTCTCGTTGCCGATCTTCTCGGAGGTGATGGTGAAGCGGGAAGCTGTGGTGGGGAAGTCGGGGTGGGCTTTTACAGTCACGGAGGTAGCAACACCGAAGGTTGAACCGCCTCCTCCCCGCATGGCCCAGAAAAGATCAGTGTTGGAGGTGGAGTTTGCAGTCACGAAGTCTCCGGTGGCGGTCACTACCTCGTAAGAAAGGACCTGGTCGGCACCGGTACCATAGCTATCCGCATGTTAGCGAGCTGTACTAATTCATGGGATGATGCCGGACTTACAGTGAGCTTAGAGGAGAATGACCACCTCCCTGAATATATCCACCCATGACACCGACCGTCTCTCCCTCACCCCCAACGATTGAATGCCCCTTCTCATGTGCAGCCCTGTAGATCTCGAAAGCCTGGACGCCAACACCAGCCTTGAAAGCCGGACCCGAGTATCCCGAGACTTTGTCTTCAAACTTCTCGATATACTCGATGCTCTTGAAATGGTGCGTCCAGATACTCAACGCGTCTTTCCCGCCGCTCTTGCCCAAGAAATCATGTCCTGTGTTCTTGACTACCAGTCGGATACCGGTATTGCGGGCAAAGTTGACACCGAGTTGCACATGCTTAGGCTCCGTTGCGTTGATCACATAGGCTGGAAAGCCGCCACGTGTGCAGTTGTGGCTGTCGAAGACGTTCGGTGGAAGGCAAGTCATACCTTGGGCGACCGGGCTCATCATCTCTATGGGATCATCATAGTGTGAGTAGGAGCTGCCCCATGTCGCAGTCAACTCAGAACACTTGGCCGCGTCGTAGAGAGGCCCATTGTAGCATACAGATGCTTGGGGGTCGGGGCGATTGAGGAGTCGGTTCTCAGTAAGGTCGTTCAATGTATCCCAGGCCGCGTCGGAAGGCCAGGCAGCGTCACCGGGGTACACTTTGCATCTGGAGGGCTCGCTTGAGACCGCTGACGTGTTTCCAGAGGCGAAGAGGTTCTTGAGGTCTTCTGGCACATCTTTGAGTAAAGTATCCACCGATGTTGGCAGTTCAGCCCGCGTTGAAATCGAGTTTGCTGTGGACAAAGCTGCTAGCAATGGAACAAGCCAGATAGTTGAGCCCATGTTGACCACACCACTCACTCTTTATAAATCTATAGAGTTCAAGTGGATAGCGATGAGCGATCCTACACTCTCGAAAAAGCAAACGGAAGTGAAAGCCTGCGAGTCGCTATCTGTTGCACGGTCATACAACGGACGAACGCAGGAGCAATACGGGAGTACTCCCTCTTTTTCTTCTCGAAGGGACACTGGCCATGGTCGAAAACCTTCACTGTACCCTTGAAGATGACAGTTGATCTTGCCTTGAAGCGGGCGCGTAGCTCCCGAGGTGGGTTAGGATAATATCTCCTATTCACCGCGTTCCGGGTATTTGTGCGCTACCCATGCGCTTTTGGTAGTAATCGTCCAATTGCAAATTTTGGTACTCAATGGGAGTAAAGATCGACAGAACAATTTTAGCAGGGTAGGTAAATTATGCTTATGCCTTGATGCCTCGTGATGGGATTGAATGTCGTCAAACAAGCTCTAATTCGATCTCCACACACCGTTGCAATTAATCGCGTCAGATGTGATATATAGATGCGCGCTCGGGTGTACCCGCTGTCACTCATGTTACCGTGTACCAGTACTGGTACTCCGTACGGCATGGCACATAGGAGGAAATTATACGGAAGCGTTTCAAAACTGTGGATTCGGACTAGACATGATGATATGCACACATAGTCCCTGCAACAACACCATGATCATCGCCATTACTTCGTAGAGCGCTAGCCTGTTTTTGGCTTGGACTTTTACGATCCATCCTCAATTCGAGCCCACCAACATGGATGCGACTCAAGAACGGGCTCCGATTGTCAGGGTCCATGCCACTGTCACATTCGCTCGACCCATGCTGGAATCCAAGGGCTGAGCCGTTACTTACTCCGTAGTTGCCATGACTGTCCAATGTCCATTGAGATATCTACTGTGTAAACTTCTTCTTTCTCACCGTTATCCCCCACCTTTTGTTCTGCCCTTCACATCCTAACGAAGGTCTTAATCGAATACGTCTTCTCCGACTCATGCCTCGTTAAAAGTGTGTGGTCTTTCACCTGATATTCTTGTTGTGGAACATGGTAGAGAACCGGCAATTAGGGACACTTGTAGCCATCTGTCTGTTCCCGATTCTTGCGGCTATTTTCGTGGCTGCGAGGTCGGTGTCGAGGTTATTGGGTCATAATTTTGGTTGGGATGATTGGCTCATCTACCTTGCACTACTGCTTCTGCTTGGGCAAACGGTATCGGTATATCAATGTAAGTGCACTCTTGTATGCCATCTAGTTGTACTTTACCGCCTGTCTTATAGACAATGTAACCCCGTACACTCATCTTACTTGGACTGTGGCTAATATAATGAAGACGTCATTCTATCGCATACGGGCTACCATGCCAAAGATGTTCCCAAGCAAACTCTGGACCAGCAGGTTCTGGCCATGAAGTGGAGTTTCGCTGTTCAGATGTTTTATCATCCTATGATGGGAGCTATTCGAGCCTCGATCGTCGCCTTTCTGTTCCGTGTGCAGGACCCACGCCGATATATTCAAGTAGCACTTCATGTAGCTCGTGAGTCCGATCAATGGCTATGAAGGTATACAATTTGACTGACTCGTGGATGGAAAGTGTGGATGAACATTGGATACACCATTTCAACTGTATTGGTCACTGCTTTCCAGTGTGATCCAATCAGTTACATCTATCTACGACTACAAATGGACCGGGAATTGGATGCAAACGGACAAATCATCAAACACGGGAAGTGTATAAAAAGCTTGGAGTTCATCATGGCAAGCTGCGGCCTTAGCATTCTGTTGGACTTCATCATCATGCCTATTCCAACTGCGATGGTTTGGAAGCTCCAGATGCGCCGGAAGACTAAGATAGCAGTGGTTGCCATCATGAGTATGGGGTGGATGTGAGTGCGGAATTCTCCCAATTGTTCATTGCTAATGTGTATACAACAGCGCTACTGCTGCATCTATCGTTCGTATCATAGTGTACTATCGCCGCTTCACTGCAGTAGACCGCACCTGGGACATTGGTCTCATAACTTCCATCACAGAGCCTTCAATAGCTATCATTGCCGCCTGCGCTCCCGCCCTTCGACGTCTTGCAAGTCATCTTATGCCTCAGCATTTCACTGAGGAATCAGCCTCGTATAAGCCCCCAACGCATGCACAAGACAGTGGCCACAAGCGCGATACATTCGCTCCATATTTTCAGTACAGTACGGAAAATTTAGGCAAAGGCATAGAAGGCGAAAGGATCGAGGCTGGGAAAGGAGGACCGATGTATAGATTGGAACCCTTCGGAACGTTGGATTCACAGGAGCAACTTTCGCGAGAACAGCCTGGTGGGTCAGACGCGTATTTGCAGAATCCGAACTGGTCGCGAAGTGTCAAAACTGGCATCAATGAACCTCTGGGAGAAGTTGTTGAGGCTGTACCTGAGCATGTATTAAATAAGAAGTAGGACGAATTCAGTCAAGGTACCCTACCCGTAAAGAAAGTAGAGGTGTTCACATCCCTCATATGCTCAAAAATTCTACTTTGAACTCGATCACGCCGCTCGGGATTACACGCAACCAAATTGAAGACAAGTTCATCGCTTTGTCACGTTACTGTTACATAGACCTGGGACGAGCCATGGCCACAGATGTGGAACTAGCCGAAGAATGTATCTGAAAAGACGGGATGAATAGAGCAATTCCGAGAAACGCATCGTACAATTGACGATATCTCTGAGTAGAATAGTGAAAACATCGCACTGTTCTCATATCTGGTCATTCCCCCCCTTAAAATCATCGCATCGTGACATTGCTGACATGTATAGACAATGAGTAGGATTGAATATCCGTGCCATGGCTCGAAAATAAGCCGCAAGATGTCAACCTTCCATAGCGACTATACGCTGGGAATACATAGAATCAAAGTCGTGGATCTGACCATAGAAGAAGTCGTTATTTATCGCCGATGGACTGAACGAGATTTGTCGAATACGTCGAATACTTGGGAAGCCCCTTGCGTCTGTTATCTATAGCGCGACTTGCTCTTCGAAAAGAAAATACAAGACGATGAAACCACGACTTTAGAACGCGAAAGTATTATAATCCACAAGTTGTTTTAAACACTCCTCCTACTATCGCAACAACCCCTTTCCCCCACGTCAATAACTATGGTGTTAGGCGCACCTCACGATGTGATTTGACGTCCAATTCGCTCATGCCTCATATGATATCCGGATAGGCATTGCGAAGAGAAGAAGATCCGCTAGATTTGAACCTTCAGCTTGTTATTTCCAGGTCGGAGGATTTTGTCACATCATGTGGTATAAATGCCCGAGAATAGGGTGGAGGGGGAGTTCAGTAAAATATTTTGTGATTGGGGTTGAATGGGAAAAGTGGTACTTGGCTTATGGCATATGAAGATAGTAGAAATAAATCACTTCTATAGCAATAAAGAAGACAGTGATGTGCAGGGGCCGAGTGCAAAGACGCGACGATCTATAAGATTTAAATGCTATTGCTACGCTTTCTGGGTAAGTTGCAAAAACACAGAATAACGGTTTCTATATCTGCCCGTACTTAGCTATCTATTCACATATCGAAGGGTGTCGATACGATCCGATCTGGGGATTGATCGATGATTGCAATGCACCTAGTCTCTAGAAAAAATGCGAGTATTCTGAATTTTAGAACTACTCTCCATTTTCCAAAGTCCACATGCTTTTCTTTTACAGTTCTCAGTTCTCGCCGTAGTACTTGCCGTTAATACCTGCTTTGATAGATTCTTCAAAGCTCTCTTTCTGAAGCCCCAGTTTGTCATTCCATAAGCCCTCAACCCTTGAGTCACTCAAGCCGCGATCTCCCAGAGCCGCACCCTGTAACATCTGAAATATGCCACTGAAATCGGCAGCCTTCAACTTCTCGCCACCCTCCTTTAGTAGATCCTCGGATTTAACTTTCTTGACAGTCCATTTCTCACCCGTAATCTTTTCAACCTCGGCCAAGAGATCGTTCTGCGTCGTTTCAAATGAAGAGATGTAGACGTGCTTGTTCTTCGTCGCCTCGGGGGTTTCCAAGATCTTGACTAGAGCAAGGCCGACTTGGCGGAGGTTTGTGGTCGAGAATAATTCAGTTCCGTCGTTGATAATAGTAGCAGTCTTGGACTTTCCGTCGAATCCGAAGAAACCGACCTTGAGTCCCCAGTCGAAGAAGGGACCGGAGACGACTGCAGTATAGCTAAGGGAATCGCCCTTAGACCGGATATATTTGACTACAGCAGCCTTTGCGGCGAAAATTGGGACAAGCCCGACAAGTTCTGGGTTGTTGGTGTTACTGCCAAATTCAGAAGGGATGAAGCGCTTGACACCGGCAGCGATGGAGGCATCAATGAGGTTCTCCTGAGCATCTGGATGGACAAGGGATATCACGGCGTCCTGATCTTTGAGAGCTGATGCGAGAGAATCCACTGAGCTATAGTCGGCCTTAATGACTTTGACGCCAGATGGGAAGGTGGAAGTCGACTCCTGACGGGAAAGAACAGAGACGTTGAAGGAAGAGGAGCTTGTCAAGACATTGAGTACGGTAGGTCCCAGGTTTCCGCCGGCCTAGAAGCTGTCAGTTACTCTGTCGATGAAACGACTGCGTTGGTGTTGTTTGTTGATGAGAGATGTATATGTATTGGATATTGGAAACTTACACCGACAATGATAACATTCTTGATAGACATGATGTTGCTAGTCAAACAGATGTTGGAGACAAAGTGGAAGACTGGAAGTGCAGCTGTAATACGGTGTAGAGGTCTAAATCGAGATTTCCTTGCTGATGTGCTGCCCAAGTTGGAGGTTGATGAGAGAGTTTATATACTTTGTCCCACCCTCTCGATCACGCAAAAGGCTGACGCCTCCCACTGTCCGAATCATGGCATTCCATGGACTGACGAAAAGCTATCGATACACGTCTCCCATCCAATCATGCTCAGCTACCTACAGTGAATGCGTTTGATCCATTCCGCTTCAATCCAAATGCGGAACCACATACGGTTGCTCACAAATTCGGTATATCGTAATACAAGGAACCGTGCACGTGCTTAGGTTCATGTGTACTCCGTAGCCAAGATTACAAAGATGCGGCGGTGTTTCCGCGACAAGTCATCTCTTTCCTCTACTGCAAGATTATTCACATCAGATCACGTACGATTACTATTCAATAGTGACTTCCTGCTCGATTGGGTAATACTCAGGGTTCATTGGTTCGGACTAAGCAGTGATCCTGCGGATATCTTCGCGGAGACCGACATGTCCATCTGTAGCCAACACCCCAAATGGGTAACAGTAAGACTTGAAAGCGAGCACCTCAGGGGCATGCTTCCTATTGGCCAATGTGCCCATGAAGGCCTGTCTTTGGTATCTTAGCGCAAATATTTGTTCTATCGGAGACTAAGGGAGTGTGCACAGGCTTTGGAGACTGGCTGACTGATTGTGGACTTCACACAGCTCCAAACAGGTGAATTGTCACGTGTGGTTTGTGGTTTGGTAAATCAGCTTGTTGAGCAATTGGTTTGGTATAGTTAGTTTGCTACTCCAAACTCAGTAGTTTGTAGCTAAGTAGTAGAGTTGACTCTGATGAAAGGTGATAGCAAAGTATTGTATTGTAGGAGACTAAGAGTAAGCCCCTAATAGGCTTAATCTAGTATCTACTCTAGTCTATAATATTATAATTATCTAATTATTCTATTACTATAGTAAGTACTATTTAATAGTCCTTTTAATAGTAGGATTATAAGTATATTTAGTATAGTCCTAGTAGAGTAAATTTATTATACCCTAAATATCCTTTCTATTATTATTAATAATAGTAATCTAGCTAAAACCTTAGTACTAATATCCCCTAGATTATCTATAAATAGTA